>CAAKHG010001241.1:46322-60446 GCA_901007715.1 Dactylopterus volitans
TTGTGTTTCCTCTCATCCATGCTCACAAAACGCCTCGCATTTGAGATTTCCAATGTCTTTATCGTTTGTTGGCGCGCAATGGATGCTCGCCACAACTACTGCGGCGCTTCCCAACACTTCTAAAAGCATCTTACTATTCAAGATGTCAAACTGTTGCCAAATCGTGCCAGTAAGGAGGCTGCATAATCCCCCCCCCCTGCCTCCCCGCCGGGGAAACAACCTTCTTTGTACAGAGGCAAAGCTGCTTTGGGTCCTTTTTTTAAAAAAAAAAAAAAAATCTATGCGGTCAGAGAGGAGTCGTGGCACCGTGCCGGGGTTCATTCAGGAGCAGCTGCACGGGCAACAGAGGACCTTTGAGCCGGCATTCAAGGCTCAGCAAAAGCATGGCTCCGCCGGGTCATTCAGAACCTCCACCGGTGCATTTAGGCATGTGAAATCCCCCCCCCCACCCCCTCTTTTCCCTCCTTCCCCTTCCCCTCCCTGTGTCAGCACTTGCACAACTGATTTTTTTTTTTTTCAAACCACTGAGAAAAATGTGTTTGAGCTTTTTCCTCTCCCAGCCTCAGCAGCAGCAGCCTCCTCCGCGGCGCCGCTCTCGCCTCCATCTCTCCGCCCGAGCATGGCGCTGCCTCTCGCCTTCCTCTTGGCTCTCACTTCCCTCAGTGACGCGTCCGCGCCCGACTGTCAGGACCTGGTCAAACCTTTCATGCCGGACGACCCCAAACTGGTGAGTATGCCCACTCACCCCCCTTTTTCCTGCCTTAATTATCTCAAGTCATTGTTGATTTTTAACTTATTAACACGGTTATATGAACTTGAATGCAGGTATTTGGAAAATGGGTGTATGTGATGGGGGCTGGTGACCCTAAGCCGTACAACAAGGCGATGGAGTCTCTGAAAAGCTCCTGGATAGACTTGTCTCCCACCTCCCAAAGCCATATTGTGACATTGCGCTGGGGAGATCACATCTTGTAAGTTTTGCGGATTTCATGGTGCTTAAATTAGAAAATAACTGAAGCCGTGCGGAAACTAAATCCCATTGTTGTCCCACAGTGACCGCTGTGTTTTGGGCGAAGTAAATGCGACGGTGGTAGGACTCGCCACCACGTTTCGCAGTAAGTGAACCTCAAACAGATGAAGCCTGAACATTATTACTGGCAGTGCTGCAGAGAGCAGTGATGCGCTTTTAGTCTAAAATCATAGCTCCTTATAAATGATGTCGCCTAATGATTATGACTCGGCTGTGTGCTCCCAAAGAAAACCTGTCAGATCACAAAGGGCATATCCTGCAGACGTGCTCCGACTGTCTTCTGTGGACGGACACTTTTCGCAATGGGGACGTCACCGGGAGATACATCCTGCAGTTCAGTAAGCCCCTCTAACTCCTCTGCTCCAACTCAGTCAGACAGAGTTTCACATGCGTGCACTTGGTATTAATTCCATCTTCCTTCCAAGCGAGGACTGGAAAAATAGATCCCGAAGATGCTGAAATATTGAAGAAACAAGCTGGTTGTCTGAACTTCCCGGAACACTTGCATAGCTTTGATGGAAAAACAGGTCAGAGGTCCTTTAATCTTCCTCATTAATATAATAACAGTGGTTTAAAAAAAAAAAAAATAGAAAAAAAAAAAAGCTGGACCACCGAGACAGATGCAAAAAGATACAAAAGTTGCCACAAGGTGGAGATGTTGTTTAGTGAGTTGCTGCATTGTACATGATTACATGCGCTGTCCTTACACAGGAAATGTAACTATTGCTGGACGGTCCATAACGCTGTCATACTCGCTTTCTTTAGTCTTCTCTCTCACTCTATCTCCTCGCGTTTCCTGTGTTTCAGAGCTGTGCCCGGATGGCGAGGAGAGCTCAGAGTGAACAAGAAAACCAGGGTCCCGTTTGTGTTCCGCAGTAAAATATATGGTAGTTTTCTTCTGCAGAAGTGATGATATTTACACATTTGTCTTTAAGCCTAAACATCCACCAACAATTCACTCACCCGTGTAACAAACCTGTAACAATTTATACTGTACTTTAATGCATTATGAAAACCACAACAGATCACGTATTTTTTAAAAAGATTAAAAGTTCTAATAAAATACAGGTGCTGTTCAATTACAAGATTTCACCGAATATAAGACACAAAAATCCGCAAGGAATGGCAGTACATGTTGTGCAATGCCTCTTGTGAAATGAATTTCACTCTTAGAGTAATTTATGATTGCAAAACAAAACATCAAAAAGCACAATAGAAACATAGCTTCAGTGCAAATAAGATTCCAGCTCTACCAGACACTGGGCAAATTCAATATTTTCACAAGTATTCAGTGTGTTTGGTGTGTGGAACATCGTCTGGATCAAACGGACGGCAGTTGTGTCGCATCATCATGCAGTGGGCGCCTGCGTCCTCATGTGTGCACACTGGCGGCCAGCAGCCTGCTATAATCGCTCCCCCCGCCACTCTGAACAACCTCCATCTTGCACGACCTGCTGCTGCCGCTGCTGCGCCTGCGCCCGCTGATCCTGGTGCTCTGCGTGTCCGAGCTGCTCCCCGATCGGGCCAGGCGCCGGCACCTGAGCAGCGCCGCCACCTGCTTCTGGCACTGAGACGAGCCAAAGTAATAGATGACCGGATCCAGGCAGCAGCTGAGGCTGCCCACGCACATGGAGAGCAGGTACGCCCTGTACCAACTCTCGCTGGACCCACTGGACAGCCGAGCGTAGTGGACCATCAGGATGACGTTGGTGGGGGTGAAGCAGACCACAAACACCACCACCACGATCACGGCCATCACCACGGCTCTGGTCTTCTTGGAGCGGTTCTCCACGTTGGCTGCTGCCAGGGCCTGGATGATGCGCGCGTAGCACACCACCGTGAGGACGAGAGGGATGAAGAAGAACACAGACGAGTAGATGAGGAAGAAGTAATTATAGTAGGATTGTAGTATTTTTACGTCCTGCACGTCATGGCAGGTGGTGATGCCCAGATCCGGCAAGTGGATGGTCTGCTTCGAGAGCAGGAGCGGGGATACTCCTGCGAGGGCCAGCAGCCACATGGAAGCACACACAGCTGAGGCCGTCTGGGTGGTGCGCCACATCAGTGAGTTGATGGGGTAGACCACGGCCAGGAAGCGGTCCAGGCTAATGCACGCGATGAGCAGGACCGAGCAGTACATGTTACAGTAGAAGGAGGCCGTGACAACTCTGCACAAGGGCCCATAGATCCAGTTGTTGCCGTGGTAATGGTAGGAGATCTTGAAGGGAAGGAGCAGACCAAACAACAGGTCAGCACAAGCCAGGTTGAGCATGTAGATCCCCGCCGGTTTTCTGGGACGGATGTGATGCGCAAACATCACCGTAGCAACAAGGTTGAGGGGCACGCTGATGATGAAGACCAGGGTGTACACGGTGGGGACAAAGGTTGTCGTCAGGTGACCTTGGAGGAAACCTTTGACTTCCTCCGAGACAACATAGCGCTCCCTGGGCTTGGCATGATGCTGGTGGCCGTGCCTTTTCACCGGCTCCCGCTGTGACCCGGAGCCAGAATCGTCGTCATCGCCGATGCCGTCCAACATAGACAGATCCAGGAAATCCACAGGATCGCTCGCGTCCGTCACGGTTTGGGCAGAAAAAGTCCGCGGGGAGAACCCCGAACCTTTGACAAAACAGAATATCATCATTCTCTTAAAAATCTAAATTGATCTTTTAGGTGTCCTTTTTCTCTGTAAATGCTCCATCGTGCGTTTATTCACAATTTAATCTTCATAGGCAGGTTCAACAAAAGCATTAATAAAAGACTTCTACCTCTAACGGTGGTTTGAGAGCTATTTGCCTCAGTTTGCATCTGACTCTGAAATACACCAAGAATTCATAAGTACTGCAGTCTGAATCTGAAATTAATTGGTTTTCATGTATCCTGCGGTCAGCCTGATGTTAATGAGTAAAGTTAAGAGTTGGCTCCCAAACTGCTCAGGTTTGATCCGTCTCTGAAATAGCCTGCCTCCTCTTTAAGACAGAATATAACGGTTTCTGGCTCCATCTTGGGAAAAAAAATGAGATAATTCATCAGCAAAGTGCTCCTGTAATCTACATTACATACCGCAACATGAACATTATTAAGACAATATCTTTAGTATTAAAATTCCAAAACATTTTTCACTTTTTGCTTTAGTGCCTTAAAGTGTAATGTATAAAACAGTATTCCTGTTCCTGTTCTGTTTGAAATATTAGGTTTTTTTTGTTTGTTTGTTTTTTGAGTATAAACAATTGTATTTGTGGCAGGAATAAGATTAGAGTGAATACAAATAGATCATATAAAAAAAAATCTGCAGTTAAAAAAGGTATATTTCACAAAATAGGTGGAGAGGAAAACTTACCATTTTTGGAGGTTAACGCTGTGCTACGGAGTGAAAACAGCAGCAACAGCCATAATGATGGGTGAACCATGGCGTTATATCCTCCAACACCTTCACGCGAGTTGAAATTACTGGATCTGTGCGCCAGAGGAGTCACTCAAGTGTCTGCTGCGAACATCAACCATGCTATTACAGTCCAGCATGGGTCCGCCTCCCGCTCACTGCACAGGGCTGCCTCCCCACTCCAAGAGGAGTCATTTATAGCGTGAGAAATCTGCCAGTTGGAGCTTCACAATCTGTACGTTTAACAACAATTCTCCACATACAAACACAGACAAATTTCCATTTTTTTTTTTAAATTACCGGTATGTTTTTTTTACTACCTTTAGTCTTCAGATTAAGAAAATTACAGGTTGGTAGATGCTGCAACTGGGAGGGAAGTTAAAAGCAGGAAATGTAAAAGACAAAACATCAAACAAAATTCTTTTGGACGTGTCATTTATTGCGCATTATTCAAGCTTTGGGAAATCATTTATACACACTGATAATATTAAAAATTCATCACTTATAGCTTTTAAAAGTTTTATTCATTAAAATAGAATTCTTTTTATTAAAAAGGCACTGATAAAGTATTTCATAAAGCCATTTTGGACGGCTGAGAAGTCACTCCACAGCTTCATTTATGTGATGTCTGTCTTCTTAGAGATAGTTCACCCCCAAACAAAAAAACAAAAACAAAACAAAAAAAAATTCCCTCGTTATCTTGGACACCGCAGTATCAGTATGGACACATTTTATGTTTTTTATCTGTTGGATTTTTTTCACCATTTACCTGAATGTCAAAAGTGTTTCGTGGACTCAAACACTTCACCCACCCCACTAGCGGCATAGTGGTGAGTCAATAATGAGTGAATTTTCATTTCTGGGTGAACTATCCCTTTAAATTCCGTTAAACCCTTATAGATTCTGCAACTTACAAGTAACAATAACAATAGTGTTTCTTTACATACAAAATATGATGACCATTACGTCGAACTCTTTAAAATATGTCATTTACAATCACCACTTGGAAAAATAACTTCTAACTGAGCAGACACATTTATTTTGGTTTTTTTTCTTTCAAATTAAATCTGACTTTTGACTAAATAAATTGTGTTTAACAGACTAAGCACTTTCAGAAGGCACAATCTTGTTCTTCCTCTGTTGACGTCTTCATACATTATTCTCTTCTTTTTTTATCATTTTCCATAGAATTTCTTGTTAAGTAGGAAAATTAGTAAATTCACATTCACTTTGGCTTTGTCAAACATCTTCATGACAGCAACACCTTCATACTGCAGCTGTAGGAGGTCCTACAAACAAAGAAAGCAGAAATGATGAGAAACAAACACGTTTGGTGATTTATTCATTTCTTTTCAACTACACTAACAATATACACCGATCAGCCACATTATCACCACTGCATGTTTATCATGGAATGTAATGCAAAAGCCCTGCAATTAGTTTTCTCTTCAGGTGGAGTTTTATGTTGAATTTTTATGGAATCTGTTGGTGAAAGGTGTTGACATAGTTGAATGATTGTTATTGGGACTGTAATTTGTGGTGGTGTTGAACTGTACTGGGTGATGCTGAGAGGTGTCCCAAATATTTTGGTCATCCCACTCATATGCATTAGGGACATAGTTGAGAAAAATTTTCAACTATGCCTCTCTCCAACAAAATTAAAAAAAAAAAAAAATCAACATTTAATTCCTTCTGATGGGAGAATTTATTAGAGGGCTGTTGCATGATATTTTATGGTAAAAATGTAGTGGATTTAATTTTATGACTGATTGGTGAATATACAACTAACTGACAATATGGACACAAATAAATTATTTTATCAAGTATCACAGCCTCCAATAGTTGGTCAATAAAACCAGGTGGCTATGCTTTTTAACCAACTAATGTTCTTATTTTTGTCAACAAAAGAATTCATAACTGCTGTAAATTTGAAAGTAGCAGCTTGGTTTCGGAATTTCCTGCTGTGAGCCTGCTGTCGATCATCAGGGTTTACAGTTGGCTCCAAAGCCGCTCCAAGTTTGTGAAAATTTTACACTTGGGAGACCGTTTACCTGGAAATGGAGCTGGACTTTTTCCATCTCAACTCCCATAAATTTGGCTTTCACCTCAAAGTCACCGACTTCCTCGGTGGGACAAATGTCAAACATGACATTTTTAAACCTGAGACAGCAGAAAGACAATATAAAAGGCAGGCATTTAAAAGTGACAACACAGCACACCAGAGAAACGCAGGAACGCAAGTCATTAAAAAAAAAAAAAAAAGGGAAAAAATGAGTACAGGCATACTTAATAAACGTGGAGGAAAGGGGGTGTTTTCACTGATCAATATCCCAAATGATGATTGGCTGAAGACAACCAAAACATCCTGCACACTGATACAGTTCATAATTAAAATTTTGATGGAGATAAGACCTACATCTGGACAGGTGAGTTAAAATGATGGACAGTGTGGAGGATTCTTTCATTCCAAGTCAAGAGTTTTTGGCTCGCACACAATTCACCTACCAGATCTTATGGTTGGTATAAGAAATTGTTTGTTTCCCACACAAAGTTGACGAGACACATGCTCTTTTCTTTTTTTTTGGTATCGAGGCCAAATTTTCAGTTCCAATATTTTGACCATACATGCCCTCTTCTTCGAAAACAGGAGTCAACTTCTAAAGCCGCATATGATGACTACACTGACTGATACGCGTTCTTGATCGACAGAATCCACTCAATGTATGAAGAATTGTCATGCCTCTTCTAATGGCTTCCACCTGGTTCATTACGATATTGTAAGTAATGACGGTGAAATGTCACTGATGTACAATAATGACACAGGAGAAATGAACCGTCCATTATAGAAAGGTGTGAAATGGTGCTGAACTGCTCGACTCACTGGTTCGTCTGAAGTCCTTCTATCTCCAGAACGACTCCCTTCTCGTGCAGCCTCGCCGCCGTGTACTTCAGAGACTGTGGCTTCCACTTTTTGCTGGCCTTCTCGTCTCCTTTGCTGTCCAGCTTTATGGATCTGCGCGAATTCCTAAAAACATAAAACACAGCAATCTAGGAAATATAGCTCCATCCATTAAAAATGCCCGCGAACACATGGAGTGGCGGGGGGCAAAACGTTGTGAACAAACAGCAAGGAAATTATGCGGGAAAAGGCTTCACTTTCTCACAGTGGATGAGCAGAAGTGTGACTCACTTGCGGTTGAGGTTATCCAGGCAGGTCTTGATATAGGTATCATAATAGTTCATCTGCTCCTGGTAGAAGGCCGTTTTTGAATTGAGTGCCGACAGCGTCTGCTGGAGCTTCACAAGCTCGGCCTTCCTCCTCTGTCTGTAACGTCTTTGGTAGCGAATGTCCTGTCAATTACAAGTTGTTACCGCGTTTTCACAAAATCAGTGACTGGGAAGAGCTGCCATAAGAAACATGCAACTTGCGACACGACTGATGAGCTGCACATGAACCTTTGATATGTCGTTAATGATGTCCTGGTATTTGTTACTAGCGGTGACGAGGCTGGCCTGCTCCAGGTTCCGGAGATTCCTCTGGATCTTTCTCTTCTTCTGCTCGAGCGGGAGCTGGCTGTCCTCCAGAACTGCAGGGCTGCTCTTCAGACCCTCTGGTGTCTGAGCATCTTGAACTGCCCGCCGCTCCACGATCTTTGTGTGCTCCGACTCCTTCAGGAAATAGTCAAATGCAAGGTATAGAAAACTGTGAGGCAATAGCAAAAAAAAAAGGTAAACACAGAAAATGGTTGAAGAAAGAAAGAGCAAAGACAAATAGCTCGAGACGATTAAGTATCACCTGTGGGTCAGTAGCCGGCGTCTCGAGAATCTCAGGCAAATTCTCTCCAGGTTGAATTCGAACCACATCGACTACAAGCTTTTTTGTCCTGTAACACACACAAAAACAATCTCTTAACCTCGCTTTGATCCACATTTTGTTTGAACAGCAATGCCACCACAACCAAAAAGAAAAAAAAAAATGTAGTCAAAGAAAACTCTTGATCCAGACATGTAACAGGCCTGTCACTTTTCATGGCAGATTTTAATACCTTAAGTGATAAAACCTTCAGTGATAAGCCAAACAAATCCATACAGTATTTAGGTGTTTTAACTTCATCAAAAAGCTCATGTTTGCCTCTTTGTTAAATCTGTTGTTCATTTAACTTAAAGGCCACTTAAGTTACCAGGATTATTTATTATCTGCAACATGCTTGGCTGTCTAAGTCTTGTTAGCATGGCAAAAAGTTTTGAGTTACAGAGTTTTAGCAGGAGGCCATCTCTGTTACGTCTATAACACGGATACGTGTTATAGCCAAGATAACCCCAGCCATCCAAGCCCTTCCTGTTGAAGCAGGAAATAACTGAAGAGCAGGAAAAGGCCTAGACACTGCTGCTGGGTGATAGCCACCAAGACACAGACGCTCTGTGCCAAACGGGTCACATGCATCCAACCACATGAAATTTACTTATAAATATAAAATCATACTTGGGGGGGCACTTTTAGGGATTGAGTGAATTTTTTTTAATCGAATATAAAAAGGGATTTGAATTTTTTTGACTGCAATAATTACAAATTCTCAAAAGGAAAGGATTCAAATGATTACGCCATCAAGACAAAATACTGAAAAGGCTTCTTTTGTTTTGTCTTTTTTCTTTGCGAAACATTTGGCTTACGTAGACTTACTTTGTCATGAGAGTCTTCAAGTCTTTGTCGTCCCCCTCCAGCAGCTCAAACTTGCTGGTGAGGGTGAGGGAGATCTCGGTCTTGGCGAGCTGGCTGAGGGCGGTCTCTCTGTTTGGGTCGTTGGGATGCACAGCTCCTTCACCTGAATTGAAGCGACATGTTAGATGATTAAACGCAGTTACGCCAAGGTCTAATGGTAAAGTGGGTAAAGTTTAAAAAAAAAAAAACAACAACAACAACACAAGCAGCAAAGCAGTAGAAGCGTGAATGGTTCGGTTAGATGTGAGATTGTGATCGATACCTCAAAATTTGAAACTTTTTCTTGATATTATTTGCTTTTTCGCCTGTGTTTCGAGAAAAGTTTGACAGTACCGAGCAGCGTCTCTACATCTGGGACGTCCCCGAGGTCTTGCAGAAGCTCATGCAGCAGGTCGTTGTGGTCGGGTGAGATGGCCTCCAAATGCTCCAAAAGCAGCTGAATAGACAGAAAGGTGATCAGTCATTATCTTAAAGTTTACTGATCTGGATCACTGTGCAAGACTAAATGAAACTTGGTAGATTTGCCCACAAAGAAAGCTACAGATCACATGTGCGAGTGTTTTCTCTGTATAATTAAATAATTAAAATGAATGGTAAATGGTTTACAGTATGTGTAAAGTATATTTATGCCTATCTCACATAAACACACCCGCTTAAGGCCTATAAAAGTAATGGGAATAATGATATAGGAGTAAAGAGTCAATGTTTCGCAATACTTTGAATCTAATTGTCATAGTATGAAGGCAAAACACACTGCCTTACGCATAAAATTGTAAAAAAAAAAAAAGTTGTCTTTTTCATGAAAACAGCAGTGCCAACAGCATTTACATTTATAGGGTTTAAACGTAAAGTTAACCACTGACTCAGATCTTTGTACTGCATGTACTATGAATTAAATATCAACCAAGTTTTGGAGAAATGCCACGGAGGACATAAGGATAAATTTCATGTGATGCATAACTGCATGTTATTTTCTGTTAAATCAAATCCTGGCTGATTGTGTTGGGGAGTGAACTGAATTCAGTTTGAGACAACGAGCTGGAGGCACATTTCCTTGGATTTACCGAGTGTGTATTGATGATCTCCTCTATCGAGATGTAGATGACGGGCTTGCTTAGAGTCACCATGTCTGAGTATTCATCAATATTGAATTTCTCCTCAGGTTCAGGGACATCACAGGCAGACTGGAAAAATGACCTGCAAAGGGAAAAAAGTTACGATGATGTGGATTTCCAGTAATCATGAGAGAATCACTTTGGCAGCATGGGAAATGACACACACATGAGATACTACTTATTTGCTCGGTTCATACAGGTCTGTCGGTCTGGAGCCTCGCCGATTTCAACAAATTGTTGACACAGCAAACCACTCCTTCCTCCTTTGCCAGACCTGCATGAACTTCTGCCATGCCAGTGCAACATGTTCCTGACCTCACAAGCTTATCAACAGGGTCCACATTCTTTTTCTGACATTTGGCTTTGTTATAATATAATTTCATTTTCCATGGTACATCTCATTGTTGTGTTATCCAGAACAAATGAAACATGAAGTGTTAAAAATTGATGATCCTTGTGTTTTTCTTTCCTTTGAATCATGATTTTGAGCATTTCCCAAACACATACTGCACATATTTGAGAGGTTTTGGAGTCCTGCAAATGTTTCTGCTAAGCATTTCCATCACTAACAGCATCATTTTCTCACAATACTAATTTGGTTTCTCACCTAAACTTCTCGTATGTCTGCGATATGTAGTTATTCATTGGCGTCATGTGTGCATTCTCGCCCTCAAATAGTTTATTTGCAGCAGCATGCTGGAGCATCTTTGCCACAGATCCCAGGTTGCGGCGCTGGTCTAAGTGAAGCTGCCCTCCTGCTGACATGTCAATGATGTCGAAGCCATCGGGAGCCACGATGGCGGGATTCATGTAGCGGTAGTAAAGCAGGTTTCCCACAATCTGCCATCGACAGGAGAGACAACATCATCAAATGCTTCCGTGAAATTAAATTTCACAGTTAGTAAACTCGCATGCTCATAACAATAAGATGATGACAGTGATCCTGCAGAGGACTGTATGAGCAGAACCTGAGCATACTGTGTAGGAAATGGAAAAAAAACGCAAATTCACGTGTGCAAAGGCCTCTACCTTCATCAGCTCATCCTCTGATGCATCAGGAAACTTTTCATGGAGGCTGTTCTTCAGAACCTTTGCTATGTACCTCATGCCATAACTACATGCAAAACAAAAAGCATTGATAGGGAAACCAAACATAAAACAGCATGCATTCAAGTGTTATGTAACACACGTGGCAAGCCTCTCATGATAGCAAAGAAAGTGAAACTTGTAAATGGTGGCTGACTCATTCTTGGATTTAATTGAAAAAGAATGCTTTTCTTGTAGTTTTTAATATTAACTGTTCAATATTTGCAAAACTGGATCAGCTCACAGACTGCCTTCAAACGCTGAGTGTGCCGTTTTTCTGACCACCACCACCATCTAGTGGTACATGTAGTCTGTGGCATTTGAGATGCTGGATTTTGCTGTTTTTTACTTTTACAATTTCAGCGAATTTTTATCATAGAAATATTGAAAATCAAGTCCCAGTCACATTACTGGGCAATATAGATTTTTTTTTTTGTCTCGAGCGACTGACCAGGTGATTGTCTCCTTCAAAATTACCATTATTTATTAATGACTGTGTCCTAACAGCAGCTGAACCCTTCACTTTGATGAATGACGCACCAGAAGATGCCATCATGTCTTCTGCCAAGCCCCATTTAAGTCGTGCTGCTCTCACTATACTGCTGAAGTGATTATGTAAAAGGAATCAACAATCTGCTCAAGCTGACAAGCAAGACTGTCAGTTAACACTGACCAGGCCCCAAAACTTACGGGATATTATCCAGCGAGGACACAATAGAGTTCAGGACTTTATCTGTCGCAGCCCGGAGTGCCAGACTGGACGCCTCCAGCCTGTTGCGTACTTCCTCATGTGACATGGCCTGCTCGGGAGTGACTTCATAAGGCAGCTTGCTGAGGGCACAACAACGAAAGGGCAAACATGAGTTCAAAGGGTATTTTACTCACCATTTTACTCAACATTGCAGTGAACATTTTCTAAAGCATAGCACACAGTGGTATGCTCACTGCCTCAGTACACTGTCACCATTTTTTTGAGAATCTGTCAGGTCGGTTTGGTGTGAAAAACAGAAATAACGTCTGCTAGATCAACACAATGATGACATCTTGTTGGTGTGGCTAGATAATGTTGTTTTGTGTGCTGTGTTCAATGAACTTAAGATATCTGAGATTTGAGGAAACTCTAAACCAAGAGTTTTAGAACAGGTCAGCAGCAATGTTATATGTAGCCAACTTATCGATGATGTTGTGACAGCGAAATATTTTAAAACAATGAAATAAGCCACCACATCCGCAGGTCGTTTTAAGCAAGTTGGCACTTTGCATTGTAGCCTCTGCTGTCAGCGTATGAATGTGTCTCAGATGCATGTTGTTTTGGATAAAAGCGTCTGCTATATGACTTGTAAAACAACTGTCTACATCAAACCATCATACAATTGTAACTGCAGCTACACCAAAGAGCAACCATCGCCAACAGCAGTATTTTCACTACCTGGCCTCCCCTGTTGCCGTCTCCAGCTGGTTGACCCAGGCTTTGTACACATCCACAGGATTGGTGTTGATGCCAAGACTCTTGTCCTCGATGATGTCTTTGACCACGGGGGCCAGCAGCTGTCTGAGCGTGTTGTGGCCTCTTGCACCTCTGTTGAAGCTCACCACCATCTTGATTACAGTTGGATTCCCCGTGACTATGTCCTGGATCTGGTCTACTTTAGACCTGAGATGCGTGGAGAACAAAGTGCCAAACTGAGACACAGTATTTGGGGTTTCTGGGAATTGCAGAATTATCAGTAATCTCATACCTAGTTCTTTCGGGGTTGCCACACATTTTTACCAATGAATTTCCAAAACTTTTCCGTAATATCAGACTCCATTTCCATGACTCTTTTTAGGCAGTTTAAAATAGGTTGGACCATCGTAGCAATCACAGGGCGCAACAACAAGGCTCTTACTCAATGCGCTGTGCCCTTAGATGGCCAAAAAAAGTCACACCGATTAGGGACTGGAATGTCTGTGTCAACCCATGCACAGAGAATGGAAGGCTTTCACCATCTCCTGGAAATATTTGATCTTTGGCTCTGGCAATTCTCCTCTTGAGACTACATCCACATAAGTTATCAAGCAACGCAACCGCATCGGTCCTCTCTCACAAACTTTGATATTTTCATTCCATCAGTGCTGGCAGAATTTAAGCATGGGTGTGTCGCATTCTGTGACTTTTATGAAGTCTTATCTGTGCCGAGGGCTACTTTTAAAGAGCTAATACAGCATGGAGTGGGTACATTCCATCTCACATATGCTTGCCCTCAATGCATACCAGAATGCATTATGGAGAGCATGTAGCATATAGTCTGCACGACCTGATGTTCTGCAGTGACTTGTTGACTTGGACCGGTTCCTGCTGAAGTAAATCGTACTGATTTTCTTCGTACTGAAGAAAATCAATTTCCAATTTACATTAGGCCCGTCCATTGAAGGTTTTTTATTACGGTTTCGCAGAGGATGTTTTGCATCCACTCCGAGATGTTCTGGGCAGCTACCTGCATGCATGCGGATCACATGATACCAGCGAAGTTCATGCTGCCTGCACAGCATAGCACTAGATTTTAAATTACTAATACTGAGCAAGGAATGTATTTCATAACATTAAACATATTTTGTGAATTTTATCAACCGCTTAAACTGTAGCCAAAATAATGTGTTTCGCCACTACATTTGAGACTGGTCCAGACCTGGGAAACAGGTTTTTCAAATTCAACAACTTTTCCATGAATTTCATGACTGTGGGAACTAAGTTCTTTACTGGGTGTACTTGATACTATATTACAATAGCTACTAAATGTAAAGTGGATTA
>CAAKHG010001246.1:6559-16981 GCA_901007715.1 Dactylopterus volitans
AGAATACACTGCAACAGCCCTGCAATTGACTCCCCCTTTCATGAGACATGCTGAATTTTGATTGAATCCGTTTTGAGAGAAGCGTTGACATGTTTGAATGATTGTTATTGGGGGTATAATCTGTGATGCTGTTGAACCGTACTGGGTAACACTGAGAGGGGTCCCTAATATTTTGGCAGCCTAATGCGTATGAGTGGGATGTCCAAAATATTACAGTTCAATAACATCACAAATTACACTCATCTGTGTGTGTGTGTGTGTGTGTGTGTGTGTGTGTGTGTGTGTGTGTGTGTGTGTGTGTGAGTGTGTGGATCCCTGGGATGTGACTGACACCCATCCCTATCACTAGACCCTGACAGCTCCACACGTCTGGCTCCAATATCCCCCCACTGTTTCCTCGGAAACACCATCCCCATACAGCCATCCGACGCGTAATGATTCTCGTTAGCGAGTGTAGAGGTATGTGTGTGTGTCGTTGTCCGTGTGTGTGTGTGTGTGTGTGTTGCTGCGTCGGCTTCAGCGGGAAGATTAAGTTGCAAAAACAATGAAGGGAGAGCTTTGGCCTCACAACAGAAACAGGAAGTTGAGAGTTGAAGACCTGGGTGACATTTCTGTGTCCAGTGCCGAAACCCGAGGACTGAAACCCGAACCATACTGTTAAATTTGCTGAAAACCATAAAATAACATTTCTCTGATTACACCCAAATTCGAACGGCGAAAAGAGCAGCAACGCGCAACTTATCTCACATGATAAAGGTGAGATGAGTAATGCCTCAGTAATTGATGTACATTTCTCTTCTCCTCTTCTGACTCATTATCAAATGGCAATTTCAACAGAATTGAAAAAATAAATAAACTAGAATTACCACCCTGCAGTTGTGTGCCTCCACCAACCAGTCGAATTTCAGATATAATCCATAATCATTGTAGTGAAGACTTTGAAGTAATTATATTATAAGAAAAATGTCATCGCGTCACCATTTCATCCTGTTGTTCTGAAATGTCATAATCGGTGTATGACGTATGCCCACATACAAAGTTTCTGAAGTCACCATGACCTCGACCTTTGACCCCCTGAGCAGCTCATGCGCGACTATGAGTTGACATTTGTGTCAAATTTAAAGACATTCCCTCTAGGCATTCTGGAAATATCACGTTCCCAAGAATCATACAGGTCACAATGAAGTTGACCCTTGACTTTTCAGACACATAATTCTTTTTGGTCACTTGAGTTATTTTTGTAGAATTTTGTCATAATCGGCCGATTGTATAGAAATTTACATTTATAATTGTGTTGGCCAGGGCAACCTTTGACCTTTGACCACCAAACTCTAATCAGTTCAACATTGACTGGCTGAACTGGAAGAGAAAAAAAAAAAATCTCCAGGCGTTCCGTCAATATTCACAGGAACGGAACAAATCTCAGATATACTGACCTTTGACATGCAAAATATCATTATGGCGTGGCATATCATTTCATCCTTTCAAAACGTTCGTGTAAAATCCGGTCGTAATCACGATGTTACATCGCGTTTTGGCCAAAATCGTGCCTCGTGAGGTCCTGTTATTTTGACATCTGACCTTCTAACCACCGCGTAATAAATAAATAAATAAAAATGAAACCGCGGCACCGCGAGCGCCGGGTCAGCTCTGTCACCAGCAGCAGCAGCACTTTGTCCTAATTACGCTTTTTTTACCAGGCATTTTCTATTTCGGTCCATTATACTACACGTATGTAATTATGGTCTAAAACACTATATGTTAGCCCTAAATCTGGCTTGTCTCTCGCAAACCTCCGGATCGCTTTCCAAGAACCTACATCGCCATAATTCTGTCCAGCTGTTGCATGAAACATATGGAGTCGAGAGGCGTCGGGGATGGCTGGCATCTGAAAGCCAACGCAGCCAAGACGGAGATATTTACTGTGTCTAAGCTCATACAAATACCATAATAACACCAGTACTGATGTTTTTGGACAGCTCTGTTCTTTTTTTTTCTCGTGCTTACGCCTCATTAAGCTAAAAAAACACAAGGCGACTGTAATTTTCGAAACCATAATTCTCTTATGATACACATGTCCACATTATTGCTGTATATTTTATTTGGATGTCGCGGCTCATCCTGCGGCGTTTTGTTTTGGGTTTTTGTGTTCTGTTTTGTTTTCTCTAATTTCAAGGTCCCTATCAAACGGCGTCTTGCGTGTGGATTTGGAGCCTGGCGCGATTTAACCTCCGCCGAATATCCCTCCCGTCTCGCTTTAGCTGCCATTCTTGCCAGCCGCCGTCTCTTTCCCGTCCGCTCTCCTGCTGGAAGCCGGCAGACACAACAGAGCCTCGCGGGCCCGTTCCTCCGCTCCCTCGTCCCCTTCCTCCATCCAGCTCCACCTCGGAGGATCTGGCAGCCAAAGCGGGAGAGGAGTGAAAAACACCCTCGGCCGCCTGTCAATCTCATTAGTTTGTTAAGCAACGGAGAGAAAAAGGAGATGCTGGGAGGAGAGAGGGAGGAAAAGAGGTGTCTGCTTTCATGGCCCTGCTCGGATAGCAAAGGAATTCTCACTCCTCTTGCCGACACGACTTTTGATATGTATTTTGCTTTTTTTTAAATTTTTTTTTTATTAGAGTCGACAGTTCGTGTGCGTCATAGGTGGAGCTGTGAATCCTGCGTTGCCACTTCACTGCGTCCCTCAGTCTGACACCCAAGCCCTTTTTTTTTTTTGCCAATTTCTGTTTAGGAGGAGGAGGAGCTACTTGGCGACGGCGAGAATCGTTTTGCGGCTGACGAGCTGCGGTTGCGGGCGGCGGTTAACATTTGTCTTGTCAATCAAAGAAACAGACTAATTAAAGAGCGTCAGATCAACAAAAGCCACGTCAATCTCACTGATGCTCGTGGACGTTTTTTTTTTTTTTGTGGTAATGCGTCTATCACCTTTTTTTTTTTTATCGCTTCTGGACATCAAGAGGGCAGTAAAGCGAAGGCAACGCAGGGGGAAAATGCAGGTGAAGCAACACGTGGAGAGTGGAGATGCAGCACAGCACGGGCACCAGATAGAGACAGGGGAGGGGGGGAAATATTTGCTGAGCCAAAAGAGGGAACGAGTAGGAGCCAACAACAAGGAAGGAAGGAGACGAGGATATGCAGAGGCAGCGCAAGAGGAGACGTCCCGAGAGGGAGATGGGTAGGGTGAGTTAGTGAATGAGTAGCCCATTGACAGACAGATTGAACCGGAGATGAGTGGGGAAATCCCTTCTGTGCACACATTCAATAAAATCACCCAGCTGTACTGTGTGTGTGCGTGTTTGTGCTCGTGTGTGCGTGTGTGTGTGTGTGTGTGTGTGTGTGTGTGTGTGTGTGTGTGTGTGTGTGTGTGTGTGTGTGCGTGTGTGTGTGTGTGTGTGCTGGTGCTGTAATTGAGACACTCAGAAGGGTGTATTCAGTTTATATTGTGTATTCTACCCCGAGGACTCCCTGTCTATATTATGTCATCCAAAAGCACTTATGCAGACCTTCTGCTGGAACAGACACACACACACACACACGCCCGCACGCACACACACACACACACCCCCTGATAAATTCAGAGTCATATAGGCCTCCCACGCTGTCAGATGGCTGGGGGGCTGTTCTGTTAGTTTAGATATATTTTGGCTGGGGCTTCCTGCCTGAATTTTGTCTTAATGCTGTTTCACACTGTATCTGGTGGCCTCAACACACATGTTTTTTTAAAGACAGGCTGGAATTCTCGCACACATACCCGCTCTTCCGAGGATTGCGCTGCAGATGTCCAAAGCCACTGGAATATTCCTGTATTACATGCAGGCGCACAAGACAACACAGGCTTGCTCTTTTGGTTTCTTCCATGAGGTCAGGACTTCCTGACAATGCACCACATGATATCGTATGGGTCTGCATCATGTTATACAGGGACATGGTAGCAAGTGTCAGGCTGAAATAGCAGAGTCTATACCATGTTAGGGTCAAGGCGGTCTGGACAATCCTATGTGTGATCCAGATATGCGACGCACCCTTGAGCGTCCGTGTGAGAAGCCGCCGGTTGTCCAGTGTAAAGCTTTGGCAAAAAAAACGCACAGAGACAAAAGTTTGAGACAAAAGTGTGTGTTTTTACCGCAACCGTGAGCATCTCTCTCGATCTAACCGTTCGTTTTGTGTGCTCAAACCTGATCCGACCTGAAACACGGGGCCAACACCTGTCTCTCTCTCTCTCTCTCTCTCTCTCTCTGCAAAGTCAGGTTCTTGTTTGACCCAACCACAACCGTCCCTCCCGAAACCCATCTCCAGGCTTCTATAGACATCGTAAACCATGTTCATTATAAGACGTTAAGGGCAGGGCGACCAAGAATCAACCACTAAGTGGGATGAGGACGTGTTGGTCAAGATCTGAACCCCGAACAGTTCAAGGTTAAAAAGTAGTTGTTACATTGAATTTTGGGGGGGGTGGGATCACCTGGAAAGACTGCAGATTTCGCTGATCTAAATTTTAGCATTTTCGGGAGAGCGTGAGAGCAAAATTCTTTGCCTCTATGACGTCGGCGCCGAGAATTCAGCAGGCTTGTTTGCGCCGCGAAGTGCTTTGCGTTGCTCGCCTGATTTCCGACATGCTCCGCTCAATTTGCATCTAATGGAAATCGGAGGCGGAATGACAGAGATGGTCCCGTAGCTGTTATCCTTAGATAAAAGTGTTGCTTAGCGGGGCTTTTAAGTCTTGATCTTCCCACCTGCTGCATGTTTCCAATCCCCTGACAGCTGATCTTTCTTGGATACCAATGTTTGTTTTAGGAAGAGACTGCATAACTTGTTAAGAATGATGTTGTGTGCCTAACAAAACTAAAGATAAAGGAAGGACAAATTGAAAGTCAAAGGGGCATTTAAGCGAGAAAGATAGTGGAGCTGGATGAAGAGAGAGGAGCACCACAATGGAATATCTATGGCTCATTGTGTCAGCCTCCCACAGTGCGGCAAAGGACTAAATATGACACCTCTTCACCCTGACCTTGTCTTACAAGAGAAGAGTAAGAGTGAGAGGGTGAGGCAGAGAGGGAGAGAATGCTTGGTAGTGACCCGCCTCGACCCTGCCAGCTCTTCCTGACCTCCCCTGTAGCCCCATGCCGCTTAATTCTCCCTAATTACATTCCTCACTGACAGAAAGTTGGCCCCTGACTACCCCCGTAAAAGACCCAGGTAGCAGAATCTGCCATGGCCGGAGCACCGGGAGGATCCATCCACTGTATAGAAGTGAGGGCTGTGGAGGGGTGGGGGGATAACCGGTGATGACAAATTAATTAATGCATGTGGAAAACAAAACACACACACACACACACACACACGCGCGCGCGCACACACACAGCTTATGTGTGTGTAGCTACTGTGCATGTGGTCTGCATTGACCGGGGCATCCACTGAGCTCCGTCGCACGTTGATATGACAGGCAGTGATGGATGGTGTTTAGTGTAAGTGGCGAAGTGGGGGCAAACCTGTTGCACATTCACTTCTTTAGAGGCTACAGCATGTGCAGCTGTGTAAGTGTGTGCGTGTGTGTGTGTGTGTTTAAGTGTGTGTGGAAAGAGCGTGAGCACGCCCTCATTACTCGATCCCAGAGGCATCACAAATAAGTTGAATGTCTATCATCTCAAAGCGTAAACAGCATCAGACGACGCTTTCCACACCGGGAGGGTTGAATAAATAATTCGTTTTTTGCAAAAAAAAGTGCCACTCGTTGTTGTTTTGGGGTTTTTTTTTGTTTTTTTCTTCGAAACGCCGCAGTCTCAGGCCAGCGTTTGGTTCAGCTGCAGGGGGGATAGGGTTACAGGAGTTCGCCTGCATTTGTCTTTACAATGTAATTAAGGGATTTTTGGGGCCTACGGCCTCAGAATGACAAAGTCCTCCTGCTTGAGGAGCTGCATGCTTGATAGGAAATCTATTAGCAAATCAATCTGAGAGCACTAACACATTTCGTGGGCACCTTACAAGTTGATGATGCTTTGGAAGAACTGGGATTCCCTAGCAACATGTTCCTCTCAGTGTTTTTTTTTTTTTTATCGACGGGACACTGGTGTTACCGGCAAGTTGTTTACCGCTGATGCATTTAAGTGTAACATGAGTAAGCCGCTGGACTCGCCGCTGAGTGGGCCACACAAATTTATCTCAGACTGTTACCCAAAGTTCAAATGTCACCTCTGAAAGAGTGGATTGTAGCCGAGAGAGCCTGCGCATCCCCTTGGTAATTACCAAGCCCCGACTCAATACAACAATGTAAGCCTGCATTTGATATTCCATAAACATAATGGTTTCATGTGACTGTGTGTAGATAAATATCATGGTCCTAGCCCGAGGGAGAGAAAAGGGGGGTCGTTCCATTTTTTTATATCACATAATACAGCTCTTGTGTTCCCACAGAACACAAGGGGGCCTTCTCTTGGCCCCCTCTGCTAAATCCCTCAGCTATCTTTCAAACAGTGATAGTTACGGAAATTAGCGGCGCAGAAATCCATAAGCGTCCATCATCGGGGGGCTTATTAGCGTCTTTGTGAGGTTATGAGGGGAGGACAGAAGGCCCGGAGCACCGCGGGGGCTCAGCTGAGACGCTACCTTCACATGACACACACACACGCGCGCGCGCGCACGTGCACCTAGGGCCGACACAGTCATGTACAGTACATACAAGCAACAAAAATGTTCACATACGTGCAAATGGAGCTGAAAATATCTCGCTTTATAGAGGTTATCTGACTGCGTTTCCCCCTCAAAGGTCTTTGGAAAGTCACACTTTTGTGCAACCAAGAAGCGCAATGATTTACCTGTTAATATCACGGAAGGGCTTCCTGGCTGTGGTGTATATAGGTATGTATGTGTATGGAGATCTGAGGCGCAACTTTTGTGATGCACCCTATTGCACGCGTTGTGTTCATTGCACTGTTGAAATGGAAATTATTTTTTAAACTGCGCTTTTTCCAATTTATTTTTTAGCATTAAATAATTTGTGAATGATGTTAAATTGATATTAGCCTAATTGTTGAGTGTTGTCTTTTTTTTTTCTTTTTTCGTTTTAGCATTCGTACTCATAGCACCGCAGATTAATTTAATGAATTTGGTTTTCATTAAGTGCTCATTCACGCGCTCCCCCTGCCTTGTTATGATGGTTTCATGTTGCGAGAAACAAGGCAAATAAGGAAATTATGGGTCAAAAATACTGAGGGCATTTTGCGGGAAAAGAAACGGAATAACACGAGACAAATACATTTTAAAAGGAGAAAAAGAAAAGGATCCTCGAGCCCAGCAGAATTTCCATGCTATAGAACTTTCCAGCGCCACCACCCCACCCTCGGCCCCCGTCATCTCATTTCAGTTTATGCGTGTGTTTTTGTGTACGTGTGCGTGCGCGCGCGAGTGTGTCTTTGTGCGGCTGTTTGTCGAGATGGTAGGGGGATAATAAATGGCGGCAGACATGGACATCGATTTCGGTAATAACACGGAGAGCAGAGCAGAGGCAGTGGCAGACGTCAGCCCGAGGTCCATCCATCTATGAAACAGGACATGCCAGTAATAGGAAAACACCACACACCGTTATGGCCAGGGGCAACGCACACAGGCAACTTATCACAGCACTGAACTTTGATGCTTCGCCGCGCGCAGGGGAGAAAATATATATAATTCCATTATTTCTTCACAGATGATGAGACACAGGCTCTGTGTGTGTGTGTGTGTGTGTGTGTGTGTGTGTGTGTGTGTGTGTGTGTGTGTGTGTGTTTGGGGTGGGCTGGGGGCGTTGTACCTCTGCGAACTCAAAGGAATCCTACACAAATCTGCCAACACACATGCACGCACACAATGGAATGATTTCCGCCGACTTGGAAGGTGCAGTTGTTTATTTATTGAATTATTCGAGTTCTTTTTGTCTCCCCAAGAAAGGTGCGCGCGCTGGCAGCTGACTGGCTCGTGAACGTCTCAGCATCTGCAAACACAAGCACACCGCTCTGTAACGAGCCCCGTAGCGCGCGCGTGTGTGTCGCGTGGCCGATAGCGTTTGGTTTTTCAGGCTTTTCGTAGAAAAAAAAAGAAAAAAAAAATAGAAAACGGAACAATATCACTCGATCCAAAGATGAGAACACACCAGGCGTGCAGCTGGATGCCGAGCAGACCATAAACTGGAACCGGCCACCCCACCCTTGAACATCTCCACTCAACATGTCTGTCCATTACACTGCGTATCTGGGGAAGACTTTGGATAAATTGCGTTAAATGTAACAAGGGTGGAAAAATGTCTTCACTGCAGGGGTCAAAAGCAGCACATGACTCCCGCCCAAATGATTTGTCATGTCCCAAAGACCTTGACCTTTGACCCCTTGAACACTGATCAGATCATCCAGAGGACCAATTAGAAATTTGTGTGAAATCTGAAACTTGCCTTGTAGGCTGTTCTGAGGTTTTGCATTAACAAAACAGGGACACACTTGAACCTTGACCTTTGACCTCTGACCACCAAAGTCTAATCAGTTCATTCTTGAACTTGAGTTGACCTCTGTGCCAAATTTGAAGATTTTCCCACCAGGTGCTCCTGTGATACACACACGACACACTGCAGACACAAACTTCCTGTCCTGCCGGTAAACTTAATTCCCTTTTGGAATTTTGAGCTCTTTAACCACTTAAATTCATCGGAAATAATGCTAAACACTTTATTTCTCACAAAATGTCATCAGCCTGAAAGAAACAGGGACGTGGATTTGGTTCGCATGATGTCATTTCAATCACCGCATGGTTATTGACATGAGTGGCAGCCGGTGATATACACAGTAAACATCCATAGCAATATTAGTATTGACCAAAAATGACGGCTCCCTGGTGTGTGTTAACACTATCACAGACGCACATCAATAAAAAGGGAAGGGGAAAAAAAACAAAACGTGTTGGTTTATTTATAGACCGTCAAAAGCTTGTAAGAATCAGTGCTGGTGGATGTTAACAAAAAAACAAAAAATTGTGAAATGAGTTTTGCTTCCAAGCAAAGAGGCATAAGAGGAGCGAGATTTAAAGAAATTCAATAAATTTGGACTGATTTTCACATCCCGCTGTTCCCTCCAATAACATGCTGGCAGCGGCGGAGCGTCAGAGGGCGAGTCACGGCAAGCTGCCGACACAAAGGCGCGGAAAAAATGTTCACTCTTTTACTCACAAATGTCCGGAAAAGCCCAGAAATAATATCGTCTGATCATATTTTGGCTGCCTCTCTTGATTTAAAAGAAACCGACGTGTTTGACGGGTATATCGCATCGATATTTCGATCGCAGGCCGCCGGATCGAATCAAATTGCGACCATGTTGCTACGGACTTTCTAATACCTGCAAATATCGCGTTGTTGCCAAAAGAGACGACACTGTATCATATCATGATGAAACTTGCAATTCATACATTTCTTGTGTTATGTGCAGCTGTTAGGTAGAAGTGTCACATCAGGACTCACACACACACACACACACGGAGGAGCGAGCAAATATTGCTCATCGACTTAATCGCCACTGATTTGCATGCGGCGATTTGCATGTAATTATGCTTTTCTGCCATTTAGGTAATAAAATCCAAGACTGGTTACTTTTGGCTGGCACCTTTCCTCCCTCGTAGCGCAAGGAAACCTTGCATTTGACGCAGTTTTGCAGTTTGTTGAGGATTTCATGCCAGACAAGAACATTATTACAAGTCGTGTCTTTCCCCTGCCGGCCTGCGGGCTTCCCCGATGCTTAAAAAAAACAAAAAAAAACAAAAAACACATGAAAACATTTCACTGGACTGAAGGGAACGAGATGGTTTTCGTTTCTGGATGAAAGTGATGTTCCGCGTTACAACACGCTTGCATGTGTTCGCGTCGAGACCAATTTGCACAGCCCGGCAGTGATTTGACGTCCGCGCGCTCACAATTCGCTTGCTCACACACTTGCAGTTGTGGCACATGAGAGAGGGTTGGACTTGGAATTTGTCAGAAATGCCGTCATAATTACAGTAAACACACTTCCTATAAGCGCAGCGCTAAAAATAGCGGTGCTGTCACGCTCCGCCGCTCTGTCCCAGTGTCTGTCAGAGGTGACTCTAACCCCCTTTCGCTTCTATTATTTCATCACCTCCTCTATGTGTTCCTTTTTCATTAGTGAGACGGCGTCGCGCAATGCAATACGCTCTATTAAAACATGGAAATGTTTTCTGCCCTCAAAGACGCTCTGCTTCCCATTAAATTTCCTCTGACTGAGCGAGCGTGTGTTTACGTCCATGTGTCTCCTGCAGCATTTGTCATCAACCCCCCCCTCCCACACACACACACACACACACAAAAAAACGGTCTAAATCACTTCCTTCTTTGCTTATTCACTTTCACGCCGCGATTCCTCCCCTCCAGATCTGACAAAAAGTGCTGATCCC
>CAAKHG010001262.1:1530-12309 GCA_901007715.1 Dactylopterus volitans
CGCCCCCCCCCCCCCCCCCCCCCCCCACCACCCCTTTTGGACCCCCACCGCCCCTGTGTTAGATGGTAGACTCCCACTCCCATTTCCATATCTGCTCCCTCATTTTGTTCTCCATCACTCCCACCCTCCACGCTGAGTGTGAGAGCCAGTGTGCCGGGCGGAAAGAGATGGTTATCTCCTCTCCTCGACAAAGATACCCTGTCAGCCTCCAGCGGCCCCTCACTCTTCGTGTCAGTGTGTATGTGTGCGGGTGTTTCCGTGAGTTGTGCGCGCATATAGGATGTCGGTGTGTGTGTTTGCGCGCGTGCATGTGCGTGTGTGTGTGTGATAGAGGGCTGAGTCAGCCGCTGAAACGCTGGATAGCCCCGCTACAGTGGAAAGGCACCATATTAAAGCTCTTCTTTCAGCTCCATCAGATATGCACAATACCTAAGTGGTATTACACCTCCTTCTCTGCTTGTGTCATAGATTCCATAAAGTGGACATTTCTACTATATGTATAAAGCGAGCACCTTGAACGTGTTATTCATAAATCTCATAAAGCTCGCGTTTTATTCTTTAGGGAATCCGAAGTGATTTGAGTGACTTCGCACCAAAGGCAAATCCTTAAGCACAGTCTCGCTGCCTCCCCGTTACACAGAATTGTTATCAGATGAGATTTTAGTCCTGCTGCAAACAGACATGCATGCAAACACGCGTCCTTTGGATCAAATTTGCTTGCTTTGTCGGTAAATGCAGAAATGTTGACTGTGCACACATCCCGAGTTGTTTGCTTAGTTACCAGCTAGCATTGCTTGTTTGTGTGTGTGTGTGTGTGTGTGCGCGCGTGTGTGTGTGTGTATTTGGGTATAGATACCGTCTGGCAGGGCTGCCTGGGGACTACCAGGAGAAGAACATCAGCAGCCCAGAGACCAACTACTGCCTGCTGAAAGACCTGATCATCTGGACGCAGTACCAGATCCAGGTCGCCGCCTACACCGGAGCTGGCCTGGGCGTCTTCAGCAGCCCCGTCACCGAGTACACCCTCCAGGGAGGTGAGTGAATCAGCACACGCGTCTCATGGCGGCAGCGTCTGACCTTTCGCGTCCTCATTTCGTTACGTCAACCGGCGCTGTTATTGTAACGCAAGGTGCCGATGACTGTGAAGGTACGCACATACTGTGTAGAGCAAAGCTGACTTGACCGGCGAGACAAAGACAAAAATGCAAAATGTTTTTCTAGCTTGGAGACGAAAGGCCACATTTCCCCGGAGTCCCCTGTTATTTTTCATATTTCTGTGACTCAACACCCGAGACCCTGGTCGCACTCTTTGTCACACCCGACACAAAAAAATGCAACACCCCCACAAGGCTTTTGGACTCTGTGGTTTCAGCATTCAGTTTGGGATTGAATAGGGAGATCTTTATTCCACGGACTCCATGAACTTGAAAACAGCTGTAGAAAGAAAAAGAAATGGGACATTGTTGGTATTTGATAAACGTTCTTTACATCCTAAAAGAGGCTACACCTCCATTACAAGGAGAACGAAAGAGACCGCAGACACGCAAGCGTGCGTGAAAGTGGACTCAGGCACCGATTGCAGCTTGGAAACTTTGACGCAGTCGCGGGGGCTCACACATCTCTGCGTGTTCCGTTACATAAAGGCGTTTCTGCAGTGTCACTGGCGACTGCGGTTTGCCTTCTTGAGCTGTGATCAAAAGACTGACATCTCGGTTAGCGGGCAGCTGCAGCGTGGCTACCCCGCAGGCTGGCCGGCTTCCCTCTCAGTGATGGAGAGAAGTGCGGTTTTTAGAGGAGCGGCTGTATGAAAGTTGCCCCCGAGGCAAAGCACGTTCACCCTACCAGGAGAGAGCCCTGGGGATCGGGGGTGGTGACCCAGGACACGTTTGAGGGATCTCCCATTGAGCCTCGGAGTAACTTGGGACTCCGAGGAAAGACTTGGGAGGATATCATCGCGGTGGAGCGGCCGCGCTGCTCAGTAACTCTGACGCCACGCGTAAAAGTGTGTTTATTTTAATGAACGCGAACATTCAAGTCTGTGAAATAAAATCCGTGCAATGGCTTTGAATGTAAATGAAACCTGCGCAGAAGAGGGGGGAAAAAAAAGGGGGGTCGGATGAGAGGAGGTGCAGGTAAATCTTCTCAAAACACGTGCTCCTCTTTTCCCGACTTTAATCCCGTCAGTATATTATCATTATTAAAGGTGGGCTGAGCCGCGCACACACTCATGTACACATAAAAGTCACTGTCATTATTACAAGAGTTCAGGACAGGTTTATAGACTCAGGAATGGGAGTTGGGCTCATTAATTATTCTAATGTGCTTTAATGGGAGTGGCTGCGATGGATTGGACGTTTTTTTTTTTTTTTTTCCCCTCCCTCACCACCTCTGAGAGAATGTGGCGGCGCGGTTGAACTCAGAGCAAGACTTTGATAACATTGCTCTTCGCCCGCGCTCTCGCATGCAGGCATATGTGCATACTAAGATTCCCCCAGAGGACAGAGTTTAGTGTTTTATCTGTAGCTGTGAGCTGTGAGGGGTAAGAAGCCGGGCCCCAGGAGTACCGGCTGCATGGCAGGAGGGAAGAGAGCATCTTTAGCATCAATTAATCTCTGTCTTCCTCTGCGTCTTCTCATCCTTTTGCTCTCTGTCTCTCACCAACTCTTGCTTCTTCTTTTTTTTTTTTCTTTCCTTCTCTTTTTTTGAATTTTTTTTTTATATATATATATATATATTTATGATTTTTCGCTCTGGTCTCTGCTCTCTTTACTCTCCCTCAGTTTTGGGCTGCGTGTGACTGTGCGTGCCGCCCGGCCTCTTTGGCTCAAAATATAAGATGTGAAGGGCATTCCCATCATGCATCAGTGCATTATCACTCTCTAGCTTTCAAGCATCAGCATAAACCCCTTACGGTGTAATCACCATAACATGCATCCACGCGTGCGCGCGCACACACACACACACACACACACACGCACACGTGGACGCACATTTCACAGTCGCACGCTTGTGTTCCTGGCTTTAATGTTATCCTTGGCCCTCTCTCCCTCTGACCAGCTGCTGTGATAGACTCCATACATCACATTAAGATGCACGTGTCTTCTGAGGAGACGTAGAAGATGATGAAAAATAAGAAAAACAATGATTCGGCAGTGTGCGCCACTGCTGGAATTGGTGAAGTAGCTTGTGAGAACCAAAAGAAAAAATAACATCTTCAACGTCTATTCTTTCGCATTTCATAACCTTCGCAAATTCTATTTACTGTTGCTGAAGTTTGTCTCTAAATCCTTTAATTGTGTTTGTTATTACTGGATCTTCAAGCCGCACGACACACTGATAACTTCATTGGCTAATCAATAGAAGCACTACGCAGCCTGTGAAACCAATTGTGTAATGACTTCTGTGGCTCAGCGGGGAGGTTTCTAACGTTCTGAAAAATGGCCCTGATGGTGATGTCTCAGCTTTAGACTTTAGACTAACAGAGGACCTTCATCAGGAGCTTTGGGGTTTGAAAAAAAAAAAAAGTGTTTCAAAAGAATAATGATGCTATGCTAGAGCAGTTAGAGGGATCTCTGATGGGTTTTTTTTTTTTTTTTTAGATGTAGATTTTAGATGTAAAACACCATGTTCTGGCCTTCCTCTATTCTTCTGCAGCCTCCTTTTAAGTCATTTAAAATAAACATATTTTTGTCTGTTTTCCTGCTTCATGAGAATTCAAATTTCTCTTGTGAGCCAGGCGTTATCACAGGTGAAATGTCCTGTGTGATTCGTCGAATACGTGTTATTTTTCAATCGATTATGCCATGAAGGATTCTGAAGGTCGGCAGGTCAGCAGACTGATGTGGCAACGGGTCTAAACAAGCTAACCTGGTGAATAATGGATCTTTTGTGGCCTTCGTCTGGTTTCTTGAGGTTTCTAACGAAAAGGCTCAGCAGATTTAATTTATGACTGGCTTTTATTTATGAGTGGTCACCGCTCATAATCAGTCAATGGGTCAGTGCCCGAATTCCAGCTCGGGAGGGCATCCGCAATGCTACATTTTCGCTTTAGAATACTTTTGCTATGTTAATATGCTAACGGCGTCGGCGCTACTCTGTCATGTTAGCAGCCTCAAAACTGAGACCACTGGAAATGCTGCGAACCTCAAAACTCCGGCGTTCCGCGTAAATGTGCACAGGCAGAAATGGAGACATCTGGAAACCATAACGCAGAGCCCCAGGTTTGCTCCCTGATTGGGAAATATAAATGACTCCCAGTCAATGTTTTCCACCGCTATGGCCGCTTTGCACTTGTGTGTCGGTATTAATTCCACCTCAAAGAAATCACAGGTCTCACTTTTCACCACTGCTTCTCCCGCTGTGATTTCTTCAAATGAGATGACTGACCTTCTGCTTCATGCTTAAAGTGGTTTGTGCATTTTCAGGCCCTTTTTACCACGCGCCAAAATGGCGCTTTAACGACCGTCTTCACAGGGACTTCTGTTTTGAAGCTAAAACACAGTAATGTGACTGTACCCTTAGCCATTCCAAAGATATGCAAAATATGTGACTGCGAAACACAATGCATGAGCTGGGTTATGTTGAGAAATTGGGTCACTTTGCAGCAAGGTTGGCGCATAGCCATTGCAAGGCCAGCAGTTTTTAATAAAAGTTGAACTGAATCTCAACATAAAACGGGTGAAATATGGTGCTCTGTGTTAGAAACCTAAACCCCAAACTTGCTGGGAAACTGTTTCATTATCTCCCCTCTCCAGGATAACATTGTCCAGGGTCTCTCTTCAGTGTGTCTAAATATGCCCTCTCAGTGAACCGATTACAGCTAAACTTTGTGTTTGTAACTTCCTGTAGTTCCCACAGCACCTCCGCAGGAAGTGGAAGTCGTGGCCATCAGCTCGACCACCATCCGCTTCACGTGGAACCCTCCACCTCAGCAGTTCATCAATGGTATCAACCAAGGATACAAGGTAAGCCTCTGGATTTATCTGAAAGCCTTTCATGGCCACCTTAAACAGCGTTCAGACATTCTTGCCAAGATGTTTGTTTGTCCCGGAGGTACATGAGTGCAGCGCCTCAGCTAGTTTACATGGGGAAATGAAAGATTTTCGTTCGAATAAGTTAACCGATCATATGTAGAATATTAATATGAATTAAAAGAGCATCCGATTTTTTTTTTTAAAACCTCTTTTCAAACATGTTCAAAATACCTCCTCTCATTATTCCTTCATTAAAAGTTTAACAAACCCTGCCCGGATACTAAAATTTGAAATTAAATTGAATAGGCATTATATTGCAGTGAAGGCAGCGTGTTAATTATAAAGACTATAAAGACTTTAAATTGAAAAGGAGGAGCGTGCGCCCTCCTTTTGGTCTCAGTCAACACTTGCGCAGAATAACTTTTAATTAATTGTAGCTGATTTATTGTTTGCTGGAGCAGAAAGGATAGTGTAACAATACTCCAGCTTACGAGTTATAATCGTGTGAAATAGTATGAAATTATCCTTCTTGCTGTTGGTTAAAAAATAAATAAATAAATAAATAATTTTTCAAACTTCATTACATGTTAATCTCTCTCAGGGTTTTCCAAAAAGTCACGTCCGAGGATGGCCAGACATTTATTTGTTGGCCAATAAACTGACAAGACAAAAACGTGTGATTAGCTTTTTTGGAAAAAAAAAAAAAATGAAACAACCGATGGCGGTGTCGGGGAAAAAAGAGGAATAAAGGGGAAACGGTAAAAGGTGTTGAGAAAATAGGGTGCAATGGAGCAGAGAGACATAAGAGGTAATAAGAAAGCCGCTCGCAAGATAATGGTGAGCAGAGTGCTCTACTGTGTCATCTACTGTAAATCTACAGTTCCAGTTAGCGTTGAGGATTTATTCTTCTCTTCACTGTGGCAACCAGCCCCCCGAAGGAACTGATTAACATGACAAAGAAAACATCACACTCACACTTGCTGTGCATCACTGGTCCATGAGTGTGTTTGTGAATGTGTTTTAGAGAGTGTGAATGCCGGGTTTCTTTGTTGCCTAATAAATACTCTGTGCATTCCCGTCCGTTTGATGTGAATGTGTGATATTGTCCCCAAATACGAGGCTCAGCCGCTCCGTATCAGCGGAGCCTCTCTGCGCGGTGAGTGTTTGGGTGCGTTTTCTGAGAGTACGAGGACGGTAGATAATGATATTAATTGCAAAAAGATATGAGGCAAAGCTTCATCTCATCCCCCACAGATCAGTGAATATATACAATTCTCTCAATAATAAGACAGTTCAAAACTGATATTCAGAGGGAGAACCACAGCACTGCCTCGAACAAGTTTTTGTCTTTTGCTATCCATCTATCTGCTACGTCTATCTATTTATCTAGCTATCTAGCTATCTATGGGATTTAATAGGCAACTTTTCTATCTTTAACTCGGACATGAAGATATACAATAAAGAAGTCAGTATTGCATCAGAATGCACAACCCTGGTAATATTCATTTAAGCGCAAATGATGCATCAAAATTAAAAATACACACTAATGCATATGACCCTCAGAGCATAGCTACACAAAAAGCATCAAAAAAGAGCGGCGTTACATACAAATTCGAAGGTCCGACGTGACGTGTGGCATGCAGCCTTACGCTGCTGTTGAACAGCGCAGAATGACAATGTATCAAATGAGGGTGTGTAACAGTACATGTATTCGCATTGAACCACCGTGGTGCGGACCTCACGGTCCAGCACACGCAGTCACGCGACGAACACATGTTAACGAAAAGCTCAGCCACGCGTCAGCACCAACAGTCCAGTGCAGGTGGTGGCAATGTGCCGAAAAGCGGTTTGCCAGCCACCATTAACCTGCAGGAGAAGAAGAGTAAAACTATATGAAACACGTGCAGTCACAGGAGTTAATGTGGTGAATTAAGACGACACGCAGGCACTTAAAGACCCTCCTGCCTTTTTTTTTTTTTTTTTTTTTAAACCAGCTGTGCGGGTGACACGTCTGTGTGATGTCGTTTGACGGTCTTGCAGTCGGAACGTATGAGCCGCGTACGAGACGACATCACCCAGACGCGATGATCATCTCAGCATCAGCAAAAGAAAAGATGTTCAGCTGACTGATCCCTGCTGTTTTTAACAAGTGTCTACATGTGAAAGACATTACAGAGGATATTTGCATCTCCATATACATGGCTGTGAGCCCATATGCAGTAGATGAGGCGTAGTGGAGGACCCAACCTCAAGTATTTATTAAAAGCGCTGTTTCAGTGTTTTTATTTGTCTATTTATTTTGCTCTTCTTTAACGTGAGAGATGCTATTCGTTTTTTTTTAGCTAATTGTGACCTATCGCCTTTTAAAATATGACTCATGTGAGTTTATACGTTCTCTTCAGTGTCTGCTGTTAAAAACACTCCGTGTTGTACCGGCTAGCTCAGGTAGTTCTGAGTAACATAAGGTGGAATTAGCCGCAACTCTGACTAAATGGAAAAAAATAGACAAAAAGCATGCATTAGGGACTTTTTTTTATTTTTTTTTGCTGTTGTCCTGAACCGTGAACCCCAAACCGAGGCGCATACCGGACCGAGACCTCTGTGCGCCATTGCACCCCGAGGATCACTTGTGGCGGCCCTGTTTTTGCCCCCGATCAGCTGAAGTGGCTCAGGTTGTTAAGTCTCTCAAATGAGTTGGCAGGAGTGTTCTAACCATGCAATGTTCAGAAAAGGTTGACTGGCTTAATTAAGGTTTCCAGCTGCCGCTCTCAGCAGCTGCAGTGTACCTACGTGTACTTTTCTTCACAATTTTAGCCAAAATGGAGGTAAGTCGCTGAATGGAGCAGGTCCGTTTAAGTTAAATTCCACCAATTTACCACCTAAGGTAAACAAAGCCGAATGAAGGCTCTCACTCCCCCGACCCCCCGGGATGTGAAGGAGCACACATGGCAGCAGTGCGATTTATTTCCACATCACAATTGTGCAGCACCTGCTCTGGTCCGAGCCTTGATTGAGGAGGGTTCTGGAGTGTGTGTGTGTGTGTGTGTGTGTGGAGCACACTTTTCAACACAATTCAGGACGAACATGTAACGGTAGAAACAGCAGGACCCATCTTTCCATCAAGTGGATTAGCATCAGATGCTTCGGGGGGGGGCCCAAATCTCAAACTGCTCCCAAACTGTTCTATGTTGATAAAAAATTATAAATAAAAAAAAAGAACCTTATCTTACCATGACAGACTGGACGCAGAGCCCTTAAGCAAAGAGAAAAGCAGCCACTTGAATGTTTCTGGCTATCCATGGCTTTGTCTCTAAATGGAGGTCTCAAACGTTTGATTGGGGTCCTATTACAGAATTATAATATCATTATCCTGCAGACGTGAGTTTCACAGACAGCAGCGGTGCAGTCGCAGTGACACACTCTTCCCGAACACTGCGTTTGAGTGCGCTGGCAACGTCCTGCAACCGGGCGGCAATGACACAACGCTAATCTATTCAAAAGAGAAATGTCAGGCTACTAATGTCGGAGCGGCTGCACCTCCACTGTCCACACAATGTCCGGTGATTAACGGGTTTTCCCTCCGCGGACGTCTCAATATGTCGCCATAGGGAAAAGGACAGCTGTAAATCACGCCCTTAATGATGGCGACATTTCATTCGGCGTCTTCAGTTCCAGGGTCCCGGGAACGCACGCGCCGGCTCCCGCTGTCACGTGTCGTAGCTGACCCCGATACCCGAATAGACCAGAGCCGTTGCTGACGTCAGTCGTCGCACCCAGACTTTTAATATTACGACGAGTCAAATTATCAGCCGTGAAAATCTTCTATTAGTTATTTAATTTCAGCTCCGGCAGGACTTTTAGACGCACTGTGGTGGGAGGCAAAGTTCACCTTATCGGACAAAGAAATCGTGATCGTGGTGGTCAACTGAGAAGTTGTTCAGATTTTAATAGTCAAGCAAAGTGGGAGGAGATAAGAGACAATTAAAGAAAACGGAGAAACCCATGCTTCAAGATTGCAATTCAAGAAGCAGACGCAATGTGTCCTGGAGGTGGTGTCGAAACTCGGCTCTCCTCTGAAATCGCTGTTTGAAGAATCTCACACGCGGAGGCTCATTAGAAACCTCACTGACCTGCAAAAAGAGGTTCCCCTGCAGGCGGGGGGACGGCCGCGCGCCCTGGACCTTCCTTCAGTTTCCAAAAAAAAAAAAAAAAATTTTTTTTACGACATCATCTGCAAGCGGCGGCGACATTAAGTTAAGTTGTCCCCTGAGGTTATAGGGCGTCTCTGTTGTTATAGGCATTTATAGCGTGGACGGACAATGAGCCTAAAAATCTCACCGATCTGGCCAGCGCATCCATCATGTTGCCGGTAAATAACGAGCCTTGTCTAATCAACAGCGTTTGTTTGTGTCATAATTTCCGGTCCAGAGTAGTTTTTGAGGTTCACAAATACAGGCCCACGGTCCTCTCTGCCTTGCTCCGCTTTGCCTTACCGCCAACAATGTAATTACAGGTTTACATGAATATGCGAAAATGAGCACTCACCAGCACTGTGCCATTAAAGCAACATTCAGAATTCCATTATCATTTGCAGTTGGTCTGTAAACAAGAGAACTTTTTTGGATTAAGATATCACAAACTTGTTGCGATGAAAAAACTTCTCACATTTTAGCCAGGTCTTCGTTACAGAAAGCCGCGATAGGGGTACAATATCGCAGCGTTGCCTGTGGCTTGTCTTCGGTTGTGAATAATTTGAGTTATGAATATGTAAACATATGCTTTTCGGATTTATTTGTGGCCGCAGCAACAAGGCAGCTGTGGTGGCTGTGAATGTAAATCAGATAAAATTAACCTTTCATTAGATGTTTAGCTGGACTGATAATAAGACTTGTCCTCGGATGCTGCTACGACTGGTAATGACCTGCTGGCATGAATTTATGTTAAGTGTGATATTCATGAGTAAATACGTGCTTAAATTTCAGTGTTTGGAATGCAGATATCTGTGCCCACGAATTAAGTATGAATATTGTTTTGCAATTTTTTGACAAATATGTAAATAGCATTTTGCAGTTTTAAACTTTAATGCCAGAGAACCCTTGGGTATCAACCTAATTTGAAAAGATTCGCCATAACACATTCTGCGGGAACATTTTTTTTTCCCCCCCTCATAAACACAGTCTAAATATAAACATATAAAAAGCCCGAAGCTAATGCCGCTATGTCAAAATAACAGCCAAACAAAAATAAAGGAAACATACAATATAACTTTGAGGGATATCTGATAGACGTCAGTGACAGTCAAGATGAACTTTTACCATCAACCATCTTTTCTCACTCAACCCAGCTGCTGGTTTGGCCGGAGCGGTCTCCAGAGGACGTTACCGTGGTGACCATCACCCCAGACTACCCAAGCTCACGCCACACGGGACTAGTGAGTGGACTCAAGAAATTCACCTGGTACTTCGGGTCCACCCTCTGCTTCACAACACCCGGGGACGGCCCCCGAAGCCCGCCCACTCTGCTGCAAACCCACGAGGACAGTATGTACACACACGCGCGCACACACACGTGCACGCAAACCTTAACTCAACACTGCTGCAGCGTCTTCTCTTGAATAACAATGAAAATCCATTGACTTTCTCCATGTTGTGTCCAGCTGTTTCTATCAACGCGATACGCAGCCCCGTGGACAATATTTATACGCCACCCCACACACACACACACACACACACACACACACACACACCCCGACACCCCCGCGTGCTTTCTCCCAGGCTCTTTACTTTATTTTCTCTTCTTTATACCC
>CAAKHG010001264.1:7947-27467 GCA_901007715.1 Dactylopterus volitans
GGGGGGGGGGGGGGGGGGGGGGGGGGGGGGGGGGGGGGGGGGGGGGGGGGGGGGGGGGGGGGGGGGGGGTTGTGAGGACTTAACAAATATCACATTTGGGACCTTCACTTGCCTGATCCTGAGAGGTATCACGGCAATCTAGTCTTTACCCATCCACTACATAATATTGACCCTTTCAGAGACTGCTGAGAATCACTTGTGTTTAATACAGTGTGTATGTACACCATTCTTCACATTTTAACCCTCTTTGAAGCTGAGCGGCTGTACAATAGCTTCAATCCTGGAAGCTATGCCCCGACTGGAGTGCTACTTTTGTTATCTTGGGTATCTAAAAACTGAGGAAGGGTGGGAGGGGGGATTGTGAAAGCCACATTCTGAACAGCCAGTGATTGGTTAAGGGTCTGTCCAGTATTTAGTAGGACACGAAACATGAGAGAACTTCCTTCAGTAAAATGTGCTCAAAATGTCTTTTCTTGAATCACAAATCTATGAACAAAACACATAAAAGGTATTCTTAAAAAAAAAAAAAAAAAAAAAAAATCAGGTGAAGCCTAAAACTCTTCATAGTTTTAAAGAAATGAATACAGCTTATATACACAAACTCAAAGGCTACTTAAAATACACCTTAATAATGAATCTTCATTAATTTGATTTCTTGAAAGGACCTGTGACCATATCATACAACCGAGCGCATACAATCATTTTTTTTTTCCATTCTCCTGGAAGCAAAACATAATAAAATAAAGTCAGAGGAAAACAAATCCAACCTGGAATAGTAGGTGATATTCATTGCGACTTGTTTTCTGTGCACATTTCTGTGTGTGTGCGTTTGTGTGTCTGTGTGTGTATGTTTGTGTGTGTGTGTGTGTTTGTTTGTGTTCCTGTATGCATGTGTGGACTAAAAAGAAAATTTCTTTTTGCTTTTTGTTAATTAGAATAATGTACAGATGTGATAAAACTGAAACATCTTTCTCAATACTCTTGGGGGCGGGAAGGTATGAAAGGATTCAAACAGTGAGGGAGTACAACTTCTAATCTCAGAAAACATGTCCTCATTTCAACCCGCTGGTCTGCTCTGAACATGTCAATCACAATAGTTCCTTAACTTTTCTATATATATTTATATATCTTTTTGTATGAAATCTGGTTTTTTTTTTTTTTTTTTAAGCTGGAAAAAGAGAAAAGACCCAGAGTCTTTGAGGGGGTGAGGGGAGAGAGGGGGGTAGTGGGGCCGTCTTCTGACAAGTCCCGAGCTTGCAGTCTGCCTCAGAGTACAACAAAAAAAAAAGTGTCTGGTGTCTGTCAAATCAGTCTCTGTGCATTGTCCATGTCCATATATTTGATATTTGTCTAGCGGTGCCCCGCCCACTGCCGCCTCCAGTCCAAACTGGTCTCAGCTGCTGAGCTGTATTCAGATTTAGCTTCCGTCAGCCATCAGCTCCTTCCTTCCATCAGAGAGGAGGAGCAGCGGTGGAGAGGAAAATGGTGGCAGAGGGAGGAGGAGGAGGAGGATGAGTAGGAGGAGGAGTCATCAGCAGTGTTAACGGTGTGGTCTCTCAGAGGCTTCCTGCTGCCCCAGCGTGCCCCGGCTTTACCTCCCCTCACATGAACACGACAGCGTTCCACAGTGAGGAGAAGCAGATCAGGAGGTGGGGGTTCTTGTTGTAGGAGAGGAGGAGGTTGGCACTGCCAGTCTCCTGTGATCAGCAGTCACAGTTCAAGGCCTCCTCTTTAGAACACTGAAGGAGGAGACGGAGCGATGTGAAGATAACAAAACGGTGGGCTGTTACTATGGTGATTGCGTGGCTGGACTACTTTGGGCAGAGCTGGGGGACAAACTGGGGCTGCAGCTGCCCGGTGGGGCGCCACAGGGCCGGCTACCTGTGGCGCCACTTTCCAGGCCCTCTGAGTTTTCCAGCATCTCCTGGATGAGAGGTGGCATGGAGCCGGGGATTTCCATTTTCAGGGTGATGACACGCTCAGCTCCTGTGGAGGTGATTAGAGATGGACGGGAAAATGTAACTTACCAAAGATGTCGCAAGATAATGTTTTATGCATTTATTCGCACAGGATGGAATGCTGACATTGGAAGCGGCCGGCTCCATACCTTTAGCACTGATGCTTCTCAGATCTGTAATCTTCATCAGCATTTTGGGGAACATGTGTGGTTTGTGGGGCCTCCTCTTCCTAACATAAATCTTGAGCGCCTCCAGAAGGGGCTCCTGCAGGATGTCCACCTTCTCTGCTTCTTCTAGGTCCTGACGATCTGTTGGACAAACACACCAAGCACAGAGCGAGTTAGTCAATATGCTCCTACTGCTATGACCACATCTAGCCAGTAGGTGGTGCTCAATGATGAGCACAACTTTGCTTCCCTACTGCTATTTCATCCACATGAAGAGCAACACTGTCAGCGGACGTATGACACTGAAAGGAAAAAGGCTGTAACAAATGGTTAAAAAAAACAACAACAAAAAAAACCTGTAAATTCCCAGACTGGGCTTTTCTTTTTCAAATGTTAAAATTAACAAACAGAATATTTTGTGGGCTTTTAGATGATTTGTTATACCTCCACACAACAAACAGATGGCGCTGAGCAGCCCTGTCTCGGCATCATCCATCTCCAAGGGGAGTAGCTGGTTGGCAAAGGCAAAAACCAGGTCGGTGAGGGGACCAAAGCCGGCGTTGTGCATCTGCGTTCGGTTTAGCGTCAGCCCGTCTGAGAATGTCATGGTGTCTTGCTCTGGCGTGTAACGCGTACAGATGCGCAGTATCTGTGGACAGCAGAGGCACGGCGGTCGGTGAGTGCTGAACAGCACGACTGCTGACAAACTTCAAGCAGACAAACTATATTTAACACAAACCATGCGCGGGCTCCTGTCATATTAACGTTGCTTCTCTCAGAAAAAAATCATAACCGCATATGAAGGACTAACTCAAGGACCAAGTGAGGGAGAGCGGAGTCGCTGTTCTCACCAGGATGTCCAGACAGGCGGCTTTGAGCAGGGTGATCTGGTCAGCGATGGTGAGCGTTGTGAATCCAGGCAGCTGCTTGGCAAACTCCACTGTCTTTATGATGCATTTAGTGGAGAGTTCACTAAACTTGTCCCAGAGGTCTACATCCAAGGACACGCGACGTTCTGAGCTGTTACTCTGTGGAAATGTAGATATTTGCCATTACATTTGATCAGCACAGGCTGTAATAATCGACAGAAAACAGGTGAACTCCTGTATAGGAGTCACACACACACACACACACACACACACAGACTGTTCGTGTCATGCTACTGACCGTAGTGTATTTGCCGAGCTGGCAGAGAGAGGGGAAAGTTTCCTGGTGAGCCTTGCGAACCCTGTCAATCATCTGCTCTGTGTCGGGACTCAGCACGTAGCTCTCCGTGCACTCCTGCTTTTTCTCATCCTTCTTCTTCTTGTTCCGGTCGTTCCTCACCGCTGCAGGGAGCAGAGCAGGGGGAGAGGATTGGTGTGTGCAACAGTCATACTTTCAGCTAGTGTGCAACACTTCTCCAAAACAGGTGTCTTGTGTTCATTACAAAACTTGCAACACTGAACCTCAGTCATTAACATCGATATTCACATGGTATTCGTTACGCGTCAACCGCTTATATTTTGATTTTTTTTCCGTTTTTTTTTTGCTGTGCGGCGCCGTCTTTATCAACTTATGGCCTTCATTAGCTGATTAAATCTGTAAAAATTGCTTGTTAAGGTATTGCAACATGCAACAACCCAGATGCATGTGACACCACCCCAGGGTGAATGTTGCAAGATTATAAGCCAGCCAACTATGCTCCGTCTGCAGAAAATAGTGGCAGCACCCGTAGCATCGCTTCTTTGAGCTGAGGCTGTAAGATAAATGTTGTGAGATGGCTCCATTGAAGAGGGGCGATGGTAATGGAGGGAGGAGGGGAAAAAAACTTGGAATAATCCAATGTTCTTTCCCTCTGGGCGATCTGGCTGAGAATAGTGTGCTCACCCCAAATGACAAAAAACACTAGGCAGGGTGTTTAGCATTGGAATCCCATTATGGGCTCTATCCATTTCTTCCAGCCCATCCACGTTGTGGTGCAGTTCAGCCGTGTGTGTGTGTGTGTGCGTGCGTGCGTGCGTGTATGTATGTGTGTGTTGAGGGTGGGGATGGGTTGGGCGAGATGGGGTGCTAGTTGATAAATAGTGGTGGGAGATGGAGCTATCCATAAAGCTGACAAATTGCCATAGCTTTCATTAGGGGTCCCAGCTAATCTAATAACATAATATGACAAATATCTTGCCTCTAATGGCGTTAAAAGGGCTCGGCTGCTGAGCCCATACCAGGGAAAAAAAACAAAACCTTCCAGATTTCTCTCTCTCTCTCAAACAATTCTGTCTCTCTGTGTGAAACAAGAGGTTAGTGCTTCCTTTCAATCTCACCTATGCCAGCCGATTCCTAAAAACTGCAGCGATTTAAATTACCCCTCTTTCTGTAACTCATTTCTAACAGTACCGCCATCTCCTGCCCCCTTCCAGGTGTCTGAAATTTTCCCTGACTGCTGACCTTAGATCAGATTTTCCTTGTCTTAACGCTAACCTTGACCATTAAGGCCCAGAAGATTCAAGCTGATGAGAGATCAGTGTCTGTGACAGAAGGGCCTGGCCCGGGGCCAGGGAGGGATGCTCCACTCTGTGTTGCTGCTCATTCATCAGCCCACAGACAGGCCTCCCTGCCTGAGAGAACATGAAGGGGGAGGGGGAAGGAGGAAAGGATGGGCTGCTGGAAGTCTGAAGCTGCACTATGTTATTGTTAAACATTGCTCGCCACAACACGGAAAGAAGACATTCCTGCCGTGCGAATATAAATAAATAAATTCGAAAAAAAAAAATCCAGGGTTGTGCATTACTTGCTAGTGGTCCCTAGGACATGTGCGTAATATCCAGTAGGAAACTGCAACAAGGTACTGCAACCCGACACATCAAAACTCAGATACCGTATAGTGTGATTAGGTTTACAATTAACTAGTTTTAATATTATATCATATTTTTGTTCTGCTGAGTCAATTCTTGACTTTTTTTCTTTTAAGGAACACCCTCAAACTTTTTAAGCCAGTTCAATAAGACCATAGTAAACTGCTGACCAGATTTGGGCCAGGGGCATTGATTGGTGACCCATCTGCCATCAGGGGATCGGTGGGGTGGGGGTACTGCAACACAGTCAATGTCCAATTAATTCACAAATAAAAGTGGGGCATCCCTTGTGCACAGACATTACCCGCGCTGACAAATTGGCAGCACAATCATAAGCCGCACAACACAATTTAATGAAGTCATTAAAGAACTATTAGGCGTGACTGGCGATCTGTCATGGCGAATTGCCACATGCAATAACTTGGGGTGGGGGGAGCGCAAATGACAGAAAATATACTGCCTTTTTTTTTATTGTGCGTGTGTGTGTGTGTGAACACAAATGAGCTACAGTGTGTGTTAACTTTAAGCTATATATCTTTCAAAATGTATTACAGGAATATGAATGCTAATGGGGCAACTTGCATCCTGGATTGTTTGCAGTTTATGTTGTTTATTGCATCAAAATGATTTACAAGAGCTCGTACAAGCTGGTGTGTAACGTGTACAGAATACTGTGACAGGCGGACACACACACACACACACACACACACACACGCACACACGCACACACACAAAAACAAACGCATGCAGCCATCACTCAATCATTTGTTCTCATAGTGGATTTCAGCCTCAGTGTGCAGTTAATAGACGATTCCTGTGTGTGTGTGTGTACAAGACAGAGAGAGGTGGGTAGACAGGGATAATTCGTGTGAGGAAAATTAAAGCACTGGCAGCTCGTCCATCACACAGATTAAATTCAATGGAAAGATAAAAATGTCAATGTTCCCCCTGCTCCTCGCAGCACAGAGTCACTGTCGACAGTGATGAAACTTTCTCTGTCTCTCTCCCCCTCTCCCTCTCTCTCCCTCTCTCTCTCTGTCTCTCTCTCTGTCCATCCTCCAGCCCCCCCACACTCCACCCACCACCTTTAACTCGAGATTTTATTCTCACTCACCCTGGGTTCAATACTCTTTCCTCTCTGAGCCTTCATCTTTCTCTGCTAGCCTGCCTTTCTTGCTGATGTTATCTTCTCTTTGCGCCATTCCCATCATTCTTTGCTTCATCTTATTTTACTTTTATTACTTTCTCTGCCGCTGAATAACACCCTCCTAGAGGGGCGTGTGTGGGTGATAGGTTTGTGAGCCACACAAAAGGATAATAAAGTTTGGAGGACAGCTGCTGGTCTAAACTCACTGATATAAACACAGAAATAAAAGTGTCATGGATGGTGTCAGAGTATCAGAAGTGAGCTGAATATTGAACTGAAATGGGCTTTTAATTTGTCATTTCTAGCTACTAATAAGCCAAGCAAGTGTTCTCAAAAACTGGCAAATGTCAACATTTTACTGCTATACACACCTTTAGCAGACTTGCTCAAACCAAGGCTGTCAGACTGATAGTAAACTGGCTTTATTCTCATTTTCCTTGTAACCCTGCACTCGCTCCCAACTTCCTCCTCATTCCCCCTCCTTCTGACACCGTCTTGCTTGGCATCACCCCCTGGCAGCAGGCCTGGGCGCTGTCGTCTGGAGCTGTCTGCTGGCAGACACAAGGTCACCCAGACATCCCCTGGCGCTAGCAGGGGGTCCACCTTCTGTGTGTGTGAGTGTGTGGCACAGAAGGTATGGCGTTTAAGTGGAGCTGTCTGAATGTATTTCTGTTGAAGCGTTTATATTCATACTGGTTGATCACCTTGCTTGTGTGTCTGAGATTATACACAAGTGAGTGCCTTCCTGTGTGTGTGCATGTGCGTGCGTGTGTGTGTGTGTGTGTGTGTCTGAGAGAAAGTCAAGAGAGTGTGACTCCCTGCTGGCCCCAGATGGCCAGCCTTCCTCCTGACCAGCATCACCAGCCAAAGTCACCGCTGAGGACACAAGACAAGCAATCTGCTCACTCTGCACAAAATGACCACAACCAGAAAAGGGCATGAATCATTATCAAACCGACAGAGCAAAGCAGGGTCGAAAATGTATCTCGCTCTCCAATTAAAGAGCATGTTTCCCCTTTGTGCAATAATACTTCTTCACCACTAGATGTCTCTCCAATTCCAGTCTATCCCCGTGTGGCGCCGCTCGGTGTGAGCTAAGGAGCAGGCTGCTGTGATGCTTCTAACCATGATTAATGGCCCCATTCAAAGGTAAGTAGCTCAGAGGATAACTTCTTTTACTGTAAGCCACAGTGCTGTGGCATAGGGAGTGCTGCCTGCTCTCACTGTGGCAGAGAGATGAGGTAAGTAGCTCAGGGAGGACAAGAAGCAGAGAGGGATAAAGTGATGGTGTGCCTGGTACTGTCCACACATGCCTCTCCTCTTATAAATAATTATTTAAGTGTATTTATGAGTACAAATGTGGCCCATGTACACATCCTGCTAATGTAAGATGATAGCGAGTGAGTGTGTATGCCAAAGTGTCATGCGATCTGGCTGAAGTACAATCCCTGCTGGTCTTTGAGTTCTCTGCCGGTCACAACTCTACCAATTACTTTATCAAGTCTGACTGTGTGTGTGTGTGTGTGTTCACACAGCCCCCGGGGTGCAGACGCCTGCTCTTTCACTCTCGGCAGGTGAGAACATATTCATCACAGAGGCCTGCCAAACCTGGCGACACCCTGACTGTTGCTGCCAGTCTGCATCATCGCTGCCCTTTGTCTCGTGTGTACAGTGCACTCTTTTGCAAAAACTCACTAAAAAACCTTAACCCTAAAAAAACAAACAAACAAAAAAACATTTAAAAGCATGCATAGTTGTTCAGTAACTGATAGTAAAAAAAAGTGGTCCTCCCGATTGTGGCCTTGTGGGATAATGAATGTCATTTGTTTGAATGAAGCGCCTTAATAATTAATTATGAATCAAACTAAACCATTCACTCACAATCATTCACAAATGTCAAAGAATGCTGTGGCAAGATGTCCTGTAGAGGCAACAATCATGGCAACCTCTGTGGGTTAAACCACTATGATGAGATCTGCTGCTTGGCCTCAAGAGCCACCTCGGAAAGCCGACTGTGGGAGCACAGCATTCTGGGTAGCGTGGTTATTTTACTCACACTCCTTGGACATCCCAACTTCCAGGCACTTCTGCAACCGACAGTACTGGCAGCGATTGCGGGTGACTTTGTTTATGATGCAGTTCTTCTCCCGGTGGCAAGTGTACACCATGTTCTTCTGAATGCTTCTCCGAAAGAAGCCCTGTGTGACAGAAAGATAGACAGAGATGAGTATAAGGAATAATCATCAGTGTTGGTAGAGTGATGGGGGAGGGGCTAAATCAAGTGGTGCAGTTCCTAGCTAAAAGGAGTACACAGAATTGTAATATTTGCTGTCGTGTGTCAGCCCAGGATATGGTTAACTGTCAAATACATTGCTTTTATCTGGTGTTTTAGTTGGTTTCTGCATCTTGCCAATGATTTGACACTTCTCAATGTCTGTTGAGGGTTATAAGACATACAGTTCAAAAGAATCCATGCAAAAAGGCTGTACGCAGCCCGGTAAAAAAAAAGAAGAGGCATAAAGCTACCTAACATCTAAGTCCTCAAAGGGCTTAACCTGTGACATGATCTAGACAGAGAATAAAAGCGTCTACAGTCAGCATCTCTCATCTTCTTGGTCAGGGTCCCTCAAGACTCAGTCATAATAATGACAATACGCAAGGCGAAATTAGTTTGGAAAAATCTGAAGGCATTTTGGCAAAAGACACATGGTTAATGGGTGTCACATAGCCATGACCTAGTTTACACAGCCAGAAATAAGCATTTCTAGATCCAGGCCATGCGCATATTATTAGAGAGAGACCAAAGGCTGCAAGTTAAAGAGCCAATAAAAGAATACCTCTTTTCCTGCATTCCCATATGGATCCAAAAAATTATGGAGTCTTTTGAGAAATTTCACCCATGCATGGACAAATTATAATGGAGATCATCTTTGGCTACTTGGCTGAAATGAGAGATCTTTAGGGAGACGCACTATGTTTTGATTATGCAAAAGCAAAACAGGACTCTCCAACATAGTTACATCAGACATCCCATGCTCGAACTAGATAATAATTTGTCTTTCCATGCTATGAGACCTAATACAATCAGTGACTGCCAAAATAAGATTTCAGAATACTGATCATAAACCAACTGAAGCAAGGATGGTCGAAAACAAGATCCAAAGTCTTTTTTATTTGAAATGACCTTGAAGGTTTCTGATAAACTGGCCGTGTATTTGAGTGGTGAGAGTTTGATATCTTTGTCTGACAATGTTTCCAATTGTACAGGCAAGTCTTGATTTAGCAAGTTCCTATTTTCAAGCAAGATCATTTAACACATATGTTGCACAGAGAAAGCAATGATAAAGCTGGGAGGTCATGCATCACTACTTTTATTCTCCTGTAGGCCATGGAAACCCCAATAAAATCAATGTCACCCTTTGTGGCCATATTGCTGAAATAATACAGATTTCAAAAAGATACAAAGGTTAATTTAAATCATCCACAACTGAGTGAGTGCTCAGTACTAAAAAAGCCAGAGCCCAGCGCGAACGCAATACAGGTCACTGTTAGGGTTGATGTGACGCAGTGAGTTATGTTTTAAAGGGGAGATTTGTGGGTGGGGCCAGCAAGGGATGGAGGGAGGGAGCTGGGGCGGCTGCAGAGTCCTATCCCAGGCTGAGGGATTAGCTTTGCTAGCCAACAGATGGCCGGTGGTCCTAAGCCTGCAATTTGTCCTTCCCCGATCACCAGGCTCTTCTCACATCTCTCCTCTACCATCACAGAGTCAAAGTGGTTCGGGTTTCTACTAAACTATAAAGAGGAAGTATGAAAACATGGTCATGTTATCGGCTCACGTGAGGTGTCGGCACGGGTGATAATGCTGATTAAACACAACTGAGGTGGGAGTGTTTCAGTTCCCCGAGCCTCGGCACATCAAACCTATATTCTGACACAAATTCTACCAGTTTCAATGGAGATCCTTTGTTGTGCGCATTTTGCACTCTCAGTATCTGGCAGATTTATAAACCCCTGAGAAGAGACCTGCTGCCTCCCAGCAAAACAGGGAGGTGATGAACGAAGCAGAGAGAAGCCGACTCGGAGGTTGCCGTTATTTCGAGCTGTTGATGCAGAGGGATAAGTCTGGTCTTTGTGTGCGTGTATCATGTCCTTTTTGATCCAACAGTGCCCTGACCCTGACCCCAGTGTCACCAGGGGATTGACCCACTCCATCCTAACACCATGAGGCTCAGGTGCCTCTCACACCTCGTCCTGATTGGCTGTTGCTGCCGGCTTGTGGGCCATCGACTGCTTCCCAGCCCCTCCCCACCCTCTTTCTTTTAGGAGTCATTGCTTCCTGTGGCCTTTAAGCCTCTTTTTGTATCACCGCTTAATCCACCCGGCGACAAGAGCCCTCAGCGGGCCTGTCAGCCACGCTGCAGCATTGAAAGCAGATGAGAGCTGTAAGGAGAGGGAGAGGGATGGTGGGAGGCAGGTGGGGATGAAAAAGGATGATTGCATGGGCCACATGCTCCTCAATTCACAGCTCTCTACCTGGTATGTGTTATGAGCCTCATGCGAGTGTGTTCCACTTTGCATGTGAAAATGAAATGCTTTATTAAGAGAGAGGCGGGGAGTGGGCTGGGGGGGGATTTGGGGTTGGAGAGTTCACAGGGGAAGCAAAGGAATCCTCTCGTACATTACTTTCACACTGTGCCCAGATTAAGAGCGCTTCCCAGCCACCTACTGTGTCCACACGTGTGTGTGTGTGTGTGTGTGTGTGTGTGTGTTTGTGTGTATGGCTGTGCCCTTGCCTCTCTTACTTAGCAGTCGCTCACATTAGTAAAGAGGGATGCTTGGCGCGAGGGGCATCCGAAATGCACGGCAAAGTGGGGACACTGGAGGACGCCCGCTGCGCACAGCCATTCCTCCGGGACCAAAACTTGAACACGAGGGTGTGCACGCATGCATATTTGATGTTTAAGTGTTAATATCTGGAGGGGGGGAAAAAAGTGCATCGCCGGTGAGGACGTGCAGGAGGTGAAATTTAAACAACAAGCGAATGAGCCGTCTCCAAGTAACAGAGCTCAACATCCCCCTCCCGTTTCCTCTGTTCACTGCAGCCCCCAGGAAATGCCTTTGTAGTTTGGCATGCTGCAGCAAAGCCGACGCTGCTAACCCTCGACTTACCCCGGTCTCTGATGAGACAACCGTATACATTCACATGCCTGTAGTGCTGAATTATTGAGGATGCTTTGCCAAGTCATATCCTCTGAAGTCAGATACGGAGAAGGCGTCCTGAATGTTTCAAATTAGCACTGCGGCAGTTGAGTAGGCAGGCAGTCGGCTCACAGACGGGGGGAATAGTGGCTGTCGAGCCTGGAGTCATTTTGTAGTTTTAGCCAAGATTTCTAATGATTCTGGTGACACTGTACCAACAGACCGTAAGAATCGCTGTGATGTGAGAACACTGGAGCGACGCCGGAGCAAAAGTCCAATTGGAGAAGACACTGACGGTTTGAAACAGAGCTGAAAGTGTCGCAATCACCTGCTAATTGGTTCAATTTTGATCTCATACACTTACATCTGCATACACAGCACGCAGATTTTTTTGTTTTTAACAGACAATTATGACATGATTCTGATATATACGCATCTGAGGAGTTCAAAATCATCATCTTGATTAATAATTTGTTGCACTATATAATTGGAAGTATTTAATCTCACTGATGCTCCACATGGTCAAATCAAAAATAATCTACCTAAATTTTAACTTATCTGCCTGTATTCATGTATTTGCAGGAGTTTCGAGGTGCAAAGAGGAGGTTGACAACTGATATGAACTTATCAAACCAGAATTTTTGAATAGGTTGTGCTGACTTATTCAACTAAGTCTGTGGGCTGATAAATTAAGACATCAGCTGCATGGCAGCTTACAAGACCCTCAAACGCGAATTACACGGCCACTTCCGATACCATTTCTTTGCTGGCGGAGCAAACAACAGCATCACAACGGAGAAACAACTAATTGCTCCAGTTTACTCTTCAGCCATCACCTCCGCTATGTTTACCACACTGTTCCGCTTTGATTAAAAAAAAAAAATACTCTTATAATTTGAGTTTTACCTTATCGTCTGACAGTGTATAAATAGTTTTATATAAAAGGACCAATAAATGATCAGCCAGTTATAATCATTCCAATATTTATATTATAGCTGATCAACAGCGCAGATAAGCTGATGATGGCACGGATGCAATGACATTCATAAGTTACACTCGGGATCCATAGCCAAGGAAGCTGTTGTCCTGTTACCGACGTTCACTGCTGCTCTGCTCGACAGTATTTCAGCATGTCGTCGTCAGTGTCTTGCCAAAGTAGTTTTACAGTTCCAGAGACAGATGATTGCTGCTGTTTCAGAGCGTTTCCACGATCATCTTTGGAGACAAACTGGCTACACTTTATAACCAGAAGCAGAAGTGTGACTCCTGGGTGTGATCTACTCTTTGTTTTTAAAATCGCCATTGTGTTTCAGGTGAAACACCGGGACAGAGCGAAAAATTGGTGTGTGTGTGTGTGTGTGTGTGTGAGAGAGAGACTCAGGGTGATTAGTGTAGTACACTACTGTGAAACTCATCTTCAAAAATGCAGGGATGATAACTGAACCTCAGTATTAATCGGCCCCAAGGCTCCGTTTCTGCGGTGCGGTAAGATTAAAACATTCATTAATGCTGCTTCCAGAACAGCGATCTCTCTGCTGGATTCATAAACTACTATAGCAGCCGGTCAAACGTTCGTGGGGGACGCTGCACTTATTAGCGACGAGAGAGAACTACCGTTCAAACCGAAATCTCTGGTTGCGCTTCACTTAAATCAAAACATGAGCAACAGGTCTGCTCCGTGTTAACAGGGTTTGTTGAGGTGTGGTAGAAGAGCATCATCACATACAGACACAGAGGGATGAAGCCTGCAGCCACAGGAAGTTAGCTAAGATGTACGAACATCAGAGGGAGTTCATCATCAGAGGGAACATCGGTCAGCTGATTATCTACTTAGAAACATGTTGTATTCATAGATTTAATCTGAAATATTAAATAATTTTTACTGTCCTGTCATCGCAACATCATATAGTCATGTGTTTTTAACCCTGCAGTTCCTTTTGCTGTAAATATCTGTTTTTACATTTAAATGACAGTCTGATTATTTGTTCGCAGCAATGCTAATGCAGCTCTCATGTGAGAATGTTAATTCAAATACAGTAAATGTATGAAGTTAAGGAAATGTTAATTGTGCAATTAATTTGTTTAATTTTTTCATTCAGAAAATAGCTAACAATAGGAACCATAAAAGTTAAGAAATAAAGTAGCTGAAAGATAAGAAATATAGGTAGGGCCGAAGTACGATTACGTTCTGTGCGTAATTACAGTCAAAGAACGTTCGAGAGACTGTGATTTATTTGTCTTGCTAAGATTTGGGGTGTAGTAGTATGTGTATTTGTATCGATACCTCACAGTTTGGAATTCATGGTTCGGCGCATGCAGTCATATGACAAAAAACATCTAAATGGGATGAGTCAGTCACACAAGGAAGTATCCAAACTCCAATTCAGCTAGCGACGACGCTAAAAGTGGCTTGCAAACCGCCATTAAACATAAGACGACGAAGAGCAAAACGGAACAAAACACGAGAAGGAGAAGAGCAACCTCTGTGAGTTCTGATGACAAATGAGGGAGAAGAAGAACCGCCTGCTTCTTTCAAATCGGCAGCATGGAGAACTTCGGGCTCCCAGTGGACTACAACAGCCACGGGCAATGTGTCGTTCGACAGTGCTGCAAAACACGTGGAGCACGCTGATGCACATTAAACGGCGTTCTCCTAACGTGCCGATCCTCAGAGCTCGGCGCAAGAAAAGTTCAACAGCATTTCCCTGCTGTTTTCAAGAAGCCTCTACATGTAAAAGCAGACAGGACCAAAGACATTACAAAGGATTTGGCATTTGTATTCCAACTGCTAGGCGTCCATGCGCTGTGTGAGAGGACCCTGCCTCAAGTGTTTATCAAAAATGCCGGAACAATGTTACATCCTGTGTGCACACGAGCCAGTTGGCGGTTTCTGCGTTTACTAACTTACACAAGTGGTGATGGAGTTGTGTGAGAGCATGTTAAGCTTTGAATGTTAATGCATCCTACTGTAAGTGGAGCAAACTGAATCAAAAAAAATGCACAAGTTTTATTTTTTTGAATAAGTTTATTCTGCGCTCTTGTAACAGGGGAGATGCTCTTCAGTTTTGTAGCGAATTATGGCCGATTGCCTAATAAAACTATGACACATGTGAGTATGTTTAGTTAACTGTCGACTCTTTAATACACTTTAGGCCGCATCAACTATTTCAGGTAGTTCTGATTGACACTAGGTGGAACAAACAAATTTGCACGACTGTCTTTCCAACATAAATGAAAAGATGCTTTTATCCATACTGTACCGAACCGTGACCCCAAAATGGAGGCATGCAACAAACCGTGACCTATGCGTACTGTTGGAACCATAGTTAACCATGATGACGTCAGTTGTAGTTATGAAGGTTAAGAAAATTTGAACAGAATATCGGATATCTTATCGGTATCAACCATGATAGGCAGACATTAATCGGTGATCAGTAGAGAAGATTTATCTGCGTCACTAATCAGCAGTAATCAGTAATTTTCAGCAATGATTAAAACTACAACCACATAAAGAAGATGTCAATGCGTATACTGAAAAATACACACATGCACGCATGCATGCACGCAAAGAGACTAAAAGGGCGTTTCCACTGAATCTTCTAGGCGTCATCTCCATATTTATAACATGTTAGAATTAACAACATGACATTTCATGACAACAGATATTTTATGACTTTTAATTAGGCACAATCAAGCATCCAAAGAACCTCCGGAGCGGCACAGTAAGCAGCACTTTGTTCGCTCAGCCTTTATTGTTTTGTTATTAATTGTTATAAATCACATTTGGGGAGCAGGTAAGGTTTCAGGGAGCGTTCAGGGGGTTTTTGTTTGAGGGTTATGGAAACCTCGACTGCAAACTCTCTGGTGCTCTCCTCTTCCTGGTGCATTCTTTGCAAGTTTTCTCCCCTTCCCCCACAATCCAGTGTGCTAACCGTCTTTCTTTTGGTGTCAATGAGTTCAACCGTGGCCCCTGTACCCCGTCTGCCTAATCTGCTGCGCCTTCAACCATCCCCATTTCTTTCTCTCTTTCTGGCTGCTCATGTTTCCCAGAGCACAGCCTGTTCTCTCACACTCACCGTCTCACTCCCTGCAGTCTCACCCATCTTGATACCATTTTTTTAAACCCTGGGACCTTTTCTCTGCCCCTTCCACTCTACTCTCTTTTCCCTGTGCACACAGAAACACACACAAAGTCGTGGCCGCTCAGTCAATAAGTCGGGGGGTCGAGAGGGCACCCGTCACCATCACCAGCGCCCTGCCCGTCTTCATCCGGCCACTCTCCAACATCTCTCATCTCTCACTTGCACACAAGCCTGTTCTCATGAGAAATCTGAAATGTGGCGATGTGGAAATTCATATCGATTTCCATTAGCTTCCAAAATGTTGACATTACTGCACCTGGCTTGATATTACATTACTCGTTTCTATATCTCTTAAGCTTAAATAACTCTGGCTCCATGCCTTGAGAGCAGCAAGATAAGGTGGTCTATGTGCTCACCCTAACAGGAAAACATGTATGCATGAGCACAGCAACTATCAACTGATAACAGAGAAGATGGGGGTTATGAGGCCTCCTCAGCACCTGCTTAACATGGCTGTATTGATAACAGATGGCAGATGTGGACACGTCAGCAAAACTGATATGAGGAACAAGAACACTGCATGGGTGACAAAGCTTCACACATACTGTATGTGATAAGAGATGGGCCCCATCGTATTTGCTATCTGATTATTTTGCAATGTTTACAAATATGGGCCGCAGTTTTGAAGTGATGAAAGACGCCCTGGTGCTTTGGAAGAGCAAGTCATGCTGGAGATTAGGCGGCTCAATAAAGCAGCCAATGAAGTTTGTAAATGATGCACTGCGAAAAAAAAAAAAAAGTAACCAATTCTGATGAGTTCTCCATGTTTAATTCAAGCAATGAACACTGAGAACTCCGCAGGGATGCAAAATCGCGATTCATTTCATCATTCATCAAAACCTCTAAGTATTTCAACTGCAGATCACATGATAGTTAAAAAGGCTGATGAACATGTTGCTTGCTGGGCAGATCCAGAGACAGACCAGGAGTCTCACCTTGCAGCCTTCGCAGGCGCTGACACCATAGTGGTACCCTGAGGACTTGTCCTGGCACACGAAGCAGGGCTTGTAGACGCGGGGCGGCGGGGGAGGCGAGGGTGGGCTTGGCACTATCTCCTCTGAGCTGGTACTCTGGGTCTCTATTGCTGTGGAGAGCAAAGAGTAGAAAGGACCGGCGGGTTAGCTGGGGTTGCTATCAGATGGGCCGCTGACAGACATGCAGCATTCATCGATAGTGGTGGGATAAACAGGACAACCTCACTCGCGTCTTAAAAAACAAACAAACAAACAAACATACAAACAAAAACAAACAGGCCAGATGGATGTGCTACTGACATCATCCAATACAAATCACCAGGAGAAGCTTACTCACTTTTTAACAATGTGTGTAAAAGTGCAAGGGCAATTTCCTGAAAGCAAAACACCAATAGCACACCCAGCTTCTGCAGTCTATTCTTACTTATAGCAGACAAGATGGCTGTGTGTGCGCATAGCAAGGGCTGTCCCGGGTACACGGTCTGCGTTTGTGCTTCCATGCATCTTTTGCCTGGCCTTCATACGTATGACTGCTTGAAAACATTATAGGTTACGCATACAGACGAAAAGCAACAAAAACTGCAGAAAGAGCCAAACACAACTCTTTTTGCCTGCTCGGTGACTAGTTTAAACCTCTGTGAAAACACACAGGCAATCTAATATAAAATCAGTGAAAAGTAAAAGAGGACAAATATAGCAAAACAACCAAATAGCATGAGAACCTCACAGGCTCTCGTATTTTGTGTGCTTTTACACGGTAAACAAATGGCCTGGGAATGTGTGGAAGTAGCCTGCTGTCACCCTCATGTAATATGAATTGGACTTTGACCTCAATATCCTGTGTGTTGTAAAACATGGATCTTAAATCAGATAGAAAAACACACACTCACAGCACAGCCCTGCACCCTGTAGCTTATGGCTGACCAAATAATGGTATAATCCCTGTGGATGCACTACATGCAACTAAGCTGTGCAGGGTAGCATACCAATATGATTCCTGAATGATATCCAATTCTTTTTTTTTTGTTGTTGAAGAAAGCAGGTCTAACTTGTCTGATGTAGAAATATGCAAATGCAACAAGGAATATGAGCTGTTCGTGCCAACGTTTGGACTCAACCTGACACTTTGTGAAAGAAATAACTGGTTTTCGATTCATATCCATGCAGGTCTTCTACATGCATGTGTGCATCTGCCGCTCTGCCTGGCACCATCAGCTCACTCAGGAAGGATTTGGGTTGACAAGCAGCTCAGGTACTTCCTGCAGCTTGTAGCTCTTTTGTAAATAAGCCATCTATATTTAACAGAGTGGGCTGCTTCAGCAGGTGTGTAGCACACAACAAGAAAAACACTCCATGTGGCCACAGATAAACACTGCTCGTGGCGAATCATGACAACACACACAATTCTAATGGTGCTGCATTCTGAGCAATAAAAAGCAAGGATGCAGTCTATCTCTCCCTCCATATTTCTCAAACACATTTTCCTCTCCTTTTATAGTATGTGTGTGTGTGCGTGCGTGTGTGTGTCTGTGTCTGTGTGTGCGAGCGCGCGCTGGTTTCAGCTTGCCAGTCTCAGTGCACATGTAGCAGATGGTGCAGGGGAAGATTACATCCACAACGATCAAAATAAACCAACCTGATGCCCAGATCGGTTTGAGGCTTCCTGGGAAAAAAGAAAAAAACACAAAAAAACAAACAAAAAAAAACCAAACAAAAAAAACAAAGGCACAGAAATGTAGCCCCTGCAGTACCTGCTTGTTCGCTCTGCCATCCGAAAAATGTACAGCAAATCCGAGTGGGTGTCAGGTGACAGGAACAGTTAAGCTGATCAGCAATGAGGATCATATTCCAAAATTTAACGGTGACACCCAATCAGCACTGGGTTATTCAGACATTTCATTCATGAGGCCTAAATGCCATTGGCCACTTTCACACCAGCACAAAAAAAAAACGTTTTGGCTTAAATGTGCCACTGGCAGCAAATTCATACATGGCAAGAAACAGTTGCTCTTTATATCAGTAGGCCCTGTGATTTAATGAGCATATTTCTTTGGTGAAAGGGAGTTCTGTTAAGACATACGAGATTTATTTACAATAGTTATGGCAGGGAGAGGGGAGGAAATAGAAAAAAAGTGGAAACACTTACTTCAGATGATATAGGAGGAGTTGAAGGGAGGAGTCAAACAAAAGAAAACGTCAGAGAGAGAGAGGACTATGATGTATCTGAGCAATAAAGACGAAAATACAAAACAGATATGTGAGGCTACATTATTTGGCTTGCGCTCTTCCTGCACCTGTGACTCTATTTAAAATGTCTAAAATAACAAATTATGAGGAAAGCTGTTAATTTCCAAAGGAAAGGTTAAAAATAAAGTTGAGTTGGGTTTGCCCCTAAATAAGGACTCTAGAATTTCCAGTAAGTTTTATTGGGGCGGAGGCAGGCTATTTCTTTTTTCTTTTTTTTTTTTGTTTGCTCTGAAGGTGAAGGACTCACAAAGTGAAGTGGGAGGGTAAGTGTGACAACAAGGGCAGGCAGAAGCTGTCCTCTGTTTCTCACTGCAGTTCTATGGGTGCCATTGAGGGCCATCTCTGCCCATGCCACTGGGCCATGCAGTCATCACACTCATGTCAAACAAATTAAACTTGAGTAAAGCCGGTCTTATGTAACAAGGCACATTTTCTCATTAGCAAAAAAAAAAAAACCCAACAAAAAACAAAACAGAAAAACAAACAAACAAACAAAAAAAAAAAGCATTCACAGTTTGCAACGTTCCTCTGCCGCTTTTGATGTGGACTGATTACAGCCCTGCATTATTAGTGAGCCCACAGAGCTATTCATTGCTCTTAAAGCCGCCATCATTAGAAGTGCTTAGACAAACAGATGTGCCACCCCCACCATGCACACATAAACATAAAAAAAATTCATTGATATCTACATGTGCAGGGGCGATGGCTTTTTCCTGCAGCCATTAAAAAAAGCCTCATTGGACATCACACACACACACACACACACAAACAAACACACACGCACACACACATTGGCACAGAATATCAAATCGAGTCTCCATCAACATAAAGACATTTAACTAAAATATAAAG
>CAAKHG010001268.1:27989-48947 GCA_901007715.1 Dactylopterus volitans
TGGAGGCTGTGGAATTCGGAGAGCAGTATGTTTTGTGTCTGTCGCGTATTACTGTAATGTATTCTTTGTGTTATTTTATTGAAGACTTCCCGGTTTGTTCCTGGGTCTCACCCTTTGTTTTTTGGGTTGCGGCCGTTCGTGCTCCTTACCAACTTTTGCATTTTGGATCCATTAGAAAACGGAAACCTGAGAGGCAGCTGTCATGGCTGGCCAAGGACACGGGACTGAAAGAGATGGGCTTGTTCAAACATACTGGTGAAAGAAAGCATTTGACTTTGTGGATGTTTAAATCATAGAAACAGGATTTTTCTTACTGTTATGTCACTACAAACAGGTGCCCTAGACGTATTTGACAGTGCCCTGCTAGCTTGGGTTATGCAATTGATTTGGCACACACTTTTCTCCAATGTGACATACATCTGAGACACACACACGCTGATGGCGGAGGCTGCTGCTCACCAGGAGCAATCAAGGGTTCAGTGTCTTGCTCAAGGACACTTGCTGAGGATCAAACCCGTAACCTCGCGATTACTAGATGAACACTCTACCAATTGGGCTATGCCGCCTCTAGTTTTTCCCAATTTCATTCCAGGACTCTGAAGGATCCTCAAGTCCTCCTCCTGTCTATATGTAGCTCACAGCTTTGTCAAGCCACACACACTCGTGTCCGGTCCTCTGCAGATTTGGCTATTTCATCCAAAAGAAAGTGGCCCCTCTGAAAATCACTGCAGCGCAGTCAGAGTAAAGCCGCACGACTACATTTCACTTTTTGAGACGTGTAACTTTTGCTTATACCTGCACCTTCACGCACAAACCCAGTCTTTTGCCCGTTGCTTGAACACTATAGACCCATCCTTAGACTAAAGTGACACAACTTGAAGTTTTTGTAACCATACCTCAAACACATCTACCCATACCTTAAAGAAAAGTGCTGCTTTGCACTCTAGTTGCAATTCTGCAACACACTTACTCCTTTATGCAGCACACTTAGGGCGCCATTTGGAAAAGTGTTTTATGTATGAAATAGAGTGTAGTATGCAGGACTGAGATTTCATTTGGGAGCAAACACATGTATCCAAAATACAAACCACATCAGGTAATTGCAACCACTCAAATACACACCTGAAGGCACTTCCTTCCAAACTGAACACCAGTCAGCCAGCTACAAAAAGCCCTCAGTTTAGCCGTTTCAAGAACTTTGCAAGCATGGATGAAGGGAGAGCGAGAGACAGAGGTAGAGCAAGAGGAAGAGGACGAGGAGGACAAGGTCGAAGAGGCCCTGCATGGACCCCTATTTCTGATGATATAAAAGCAACTTTGGTGGACCATGTCATCAACCATGGCCTGACTATGAGGGAAGCTGGGCAGAGAGTCCACCCACGTCTAAGCCGCTTCACGGTGGCATCTGTGGCCATGAACATTCCAACCAGAAAACAGGTATGTCTTCACCTCTCTACCTTCTCTACTCATACTGTAGTACAGTGCTGTAAATACCATCTGTCACATTACCACATCATGTGTACAGGGCATTGCAGGGTACTAATGCTCCTTTTGCAGCCAAAGTGGTAGTTTTTGTGAAACATACCATGATTACTTATATTGAGATGTATCTACAGTAAAGTACAGTATATATAGTACTGTAAAAACAAGACACAAACCAATGACAATTTGTGGTTGTATTCTTCTAGAATGACTAGAAGACCTTCTACATCCCTACAAACCAAATGTGTTATGAACCAAATGAAGAGAAAAGCCAATCTGTTGAGGCTGAAATGTGTTTGACCTACAGTTTACTTAAAAATGCATTAACAAAAGATTCAGGAGAGCTGAAGAACTACAATTTGCAGTGTAAAGTGTCATCTTTTATATTGAAATCTTTGTATTTGGAAAAAAAACAATTACTCAGTTAACTCAGTAGTCACCACATCTCCTACAGTAAGTGTGGATAAGTAGAGAAGATGGTGTGTTGGACCTTACAATGTCTAGCTAAGAAATGCACATTTTGATAGGCACATCATTCCTGTAAAAAGCAACAGCAGCCTGAATATAAAAAAGGTGAATGAGGATTATAAATGGCCAAAACTCTCTGCTTCTGCTTCATTTGAAATCATACCAGGACCAACCCTTGAACAAAGCTCTACCAATGTACAATTGCATAGAAAAATTGATATTCATCACATTTACAAAAAAAAGTGTTTGCAGGGTTCTGTGTTTGGTGGCTGTCATGTTTCTAACCTGCAGAGACAACCCACAACGATAAACAAAAATAATTTACTGCCTCGAGGTTTCCTGTCTCTGCCAGTCATGGACAAAAAGTGTTTTGGCACTTTGTCCCTTTAGATATAAAACATCTTCAATTTGTTGCTGTTAAAAATTTGCATGATATTATTAAGTAATCAATTCTTCATGGCCAGGAGCAGGTTTTGTGATGTCACACTGAACTTTTGACTGCCATAAAACACGGTACCCATTACAAGACTTTTTAAATCTTAACCGATTTTTTTAGGAGGAGAAATTGACCTTTTTGCTCTTGTAGTGTGTGGTGTGCAACCCGGGGGGACCGACACACACTCTCCACCCACTCTCAGATTCATCCACACACACGACAAGGCGAGTCTCCGAACTCGTGCTCTCATTGGCTAGTGTTCTGTTCCACCTGATGGTCCGCGCAGGACATGCTCGGTTTTCCTCGGTAATTGGCAGAGGGGAATCGGACCCCAAACTGGCCAGATTATCCTGTAACGTGCACCCCGCTTAATGTAACCACCTGACCCTCGCATCCAAGAACAGGTTCGTGCCCAATTTGAAGAAATGCTCACAAACATAACACCTCTGGTGATGGCTGATGCCAGCATGTGGGCACACATGCTAAAGGAAAACACTGCACTCTAAGCAAACCTCTGCCTGTGAATATCGGGCCAAAAATAATCAAGGTATTGAGTGGGAAGGGTTTCAAAAGGTCTTCCAAAGCATCTCCCTTAATAAACCGGCCGCAGCTGACAAGTCAAATTGACTTGTGTTGCAATCATGCCCGGAAAATAAAGTTGTACATCTCAATCGAGCTATTCGGCTGAAAAATGAACGATCTTTTCAAGTTAGTCAAAAAGCATAGATCTCCGCAGAGCGATTTGAACTGATTATAGATATAGAAACGCCGAATGTTTGCACAAGTATCCAACCCCTCCCCCAAATCATTACTAATGATGCCGGTATTGCAGTAAATCCGACATCATAAAGGAAAAAAAAAAGTCAGAGAGTTGTCGAGTCTTTGTAGAGCAGGTCGTTCTTAAAAATGAGCGTGTTAGGAGGAGATTAGACACTGCTGCACAACCAGGAATTCTGCAGGGGCGCAAGCCGACATTTATCCATTATCATGACCGATCGGTCCATCGAGAGAAAGGACATCGTGATTAGAGCTCATTGGTTTGATGATAACACTGGAGATCAAAAAGACGTCCAAATTTAGACCCTGTGCATTTTTTTCTTATGTTTCTTTTCTTTTTTTTCTTTTTTTGGTGACTGTGCTGCACAGTTTTTAAACATGGAAATTGCCAGTGTTGCAGTGGCTCTTGTGTCTAATCAGTCTCCGCCGCGGCGAGGCTTGTGGGGTTAGAGGTTAGAAATGAACGCAGAAGCTAAATCCGAGGGAGTCCCGGCGGGGAATAAGACGCACCTGCAACTTTCAAGCGCTTTTTTTTTTTCTCCCAGCACAATCAGTAAGCCGAAGACAGAACCTGAGCAGGTTTGCAAAGCAGTATGAAGAAAACCCGAGTGTCCCACATGCAGTGGCAATATGCAAACATATCACGAAGCAGCGCTGTTGGTGATTTAAACGTCTGATTGACGCCAGGAATAATCCGTTGTGGAATCGGGTAGTCTTGAGCTCGGGACTGTGAGAGGAGGCAGAGTTGATCCTGTTGGTCCGAGGTTTTATCGTTGGAGGCCAGTGATTACAGACAACAGCTTGTGATTAGCATAGTCACAGGTTAGGCCCGATTGGCCCAACCCCACCCGGACAAGTTACAAGTGGTAACACCTATGAATTTGGACAACCCTTCAGGACCCACATACGTATTTGGTATTTGTTGATCCCGTTCACATGCATGGTCAGTATGTTGCCCTCAGCTGTTGTAATACCCCATGTGATACCCCATAGAAGATTGAAGCTGGCTCTCATGATTGATATAATATTTGCCGATGCAGGAAATGTTGAATTTTGCATCTTTCTTTGGTCACTTGTGCAGCCATCTCGCCTGTGCTGCTGCTGACTTGCAAGGCATTCTGGGAAATTCATCATGCCTACGAAAAATCTCGCTTTTGGATGGCCATTCGGCCCTTACACCTCCGCTGCCCCACACCTCGACCCCAGCAAGACTCGCCCACCATCCCCTTAGATGTAAAACTGCAGAGTCGGGTGAAGACAGATTCAGCGTAAGTCTCTGATTTTTTTCTCTCTCAAGTGTCAAGCGAGTCAGGCTATTTCAAATCCTGAATTATGTAAAATTCCAAGCAAATGGTTATAAGGGGGAGGGGGGTTTATAAGGAGAAATGTATTTTAACGCATTAATCCTTGTCATAATACTCCACAATAAGCTCCTGGTTCCTCTTTACCTAAGTAATAGAATGTGCACTGCACTGTTTGAGGACACGTGAGCAGCGGGAGAGTACATTCATACTCCCTTTGTGTGGTGGCGTGTTTAAGCATACTCAGCTCACACCGAGCCTGTCAGCCATCACCGTCTGATAAGAGGGAACTCACAGCCGAACGCTGTTGAACCGGCACTCGTAGAAACCCGGGAACCGACTCCTCTCGCACTCTGACTCTCGCGCTCGCTCGCATACTCGCCCTCCCTCATCCTCTTTCTGACGCATGTACACCTCCCACGCCCTCCCTCCACCAGCCCTCCCCGCTGCCTATGACAACCTCCATGTTTTCAGTGGCCTCCCTTCAACAGATAATACGTCCGTATAGGAGAGTAATGCTTGCGGAGCCCTTAAAGGAACGAGATAGCAGTACGGATCTCCGTTGTTCCATATTTAAACCCAGTTTAAAAAAAGCAATTTATGCCTATTTAATCAGCGAGAGTGGTTCATCGGGGCTTTCCCCGCATGTGCCTGTATGTAGGAGATCGTAATTGCTTTGGTAATCATGACACCATGTTCATTCACGGTATGTAATCATTTAGGTATGGGCACAAAATAAATTGCAAGTGATGTAAAATATGGTTTCTAATTTATTTAATTTGGCACAATTCACACAATGATTTTTAACTGCTGTCTCTTCCTGAGAATTTTATGGAACTTTCTGGGAGCATTAATATGAAATTTATAGCAAACCGTTAGGAGCTCCATGACACGCTTTAGGCCATTTAACAGCAGGGAGACTAATTATGTTATAGGTCTGCTGGAAAAGAAGAATAGATTTTACTGACGGAAGCTACCCTAAATTATCCTCAGAAGCCAACTCACAGTATTATGATAACAAGACCTGTACTCCATAACGGTCCAACATTTTAACTTTGTAATTTTTTTTTTTTTCCCCACCCATTGTGATGGCATTAATCATGCAGAGCATTAGTTCAGGCAGGCCATGGGAGTCCATCCGCCATAAGCTAGACACTTCCACCACGTCCACTCATTTAGACACCCCGAATACAGCTGTTTCAATTTTTGCATGCAACTTATTTTCTGGCTTTCGTTTATATTAATAGACTGAGTGCGATTTGTGAAAAGAACCAGAGGGGGGATAATTTTAAGAAACAATTTTATTCAGTAAAACGACCACACACAACGGCGGTACGGCAGCAATGTCAGATCCTGTTTCATCTTCTGCTGTATCTGTTCTCAGGATGTTTGGCTGTGATCCTGATAAAAAAGACGATATACTGCTCTGGATTCTTTTCTTCTTCAGGAAGTCGGACTTTCGAAATGCGAGAAAATCCGGTTGGTTTTCAAAATAAGGCCGTATTCACACCAGTTAAGTCCTTTAGTCAGCTTTTCTTTGGTCCGGACCAAAATACAATGTCTCTTTTTTTGAGTCCCAGAATTTGTTAACACACCCACGTGCTAAAGATCCTCAGTCATTGGACAAAACAGTCTGGGGCGAGGTCACACGGTAAAGGCGCTGGTGAATGTAAACAGTCGAGATCCAGCATGCTGTGCTCGTGTTGATCTTGATTTGTTATATAGCTACAATGGTAGAAACGTTTGCAGAAAATTTGGATTTCTTTTTCACATTTGCTCAACTTCCACTTTGGTCTAGGACATCGCGCCACACCTTCATGTGGCTTTGTCAAGTTCTTTTATTTCTTTTTTTTTACCTGTTGATCTGCGGAGTGGTCCAACTCCTCCTCCCTCATCCTGGTGCTGAATGTATCAAATGCATCTGCATTTTTACGTGTGTTTTCTTGCATTCCGACAGCGCAAATATCCAACAGACATTCCGTCTCTTCTTTGCTCCATGTTGAGCCACGACTCATATTTAACCAATGGTCTGATGACGTGCTGCTTTCCGGCTGGGTCTCGGTCCGGCTGTTTGGTCGCTCCAGAGTTTGATGGTTTGTAATCACACCAGCCCGAAAGATCCAAACCAGGGATTTTTTTTGGTTTAGTTCGAACCAAACAAGGCAGGTGTGAATACGCCCTAAAACTGCTGTCTGCGATCGCGACGGATCAAAATCACACAGTCAATTGCAATGTATTGGTGAAAATGCTTTGGGTGGGGGATTTTATCCCAACCTTGGATAACAATGATTTAGCGGGTAGGGTAGGATGTGTAAACCAGAAGGGGGAGAAATTCCCACCCGCAAATCGCACCCTGCTAATAGGTAAACTATTAAATAAGGTGACGACAGCAGCTGGGAAAAAAGTTTCCTTTTAGAGGAAACCTCAGAGCATGACAGGTCTAGATTCTGCAGCTATCTGTCTAAACAGATTGGGTTTAGCGAGGAGAATGAGTGTAATAATGGTAGTAGTAGTAATAGTCGTCAGTGATTATATGCAGAAAAAAAGCTTGGGCTACAATTGGAACTGTTGTTTTTCCCCCCTATTTAACTATAAAAACTGAGATCGGGGTTCATTATTACTTTATTACTTGGTATATAAATCATAGTATTTGGAAGGCTATGTGTAGTTTGGAATTAAAGTGCACAGTGTTAAACAAATTTGAATTATGTTTTAATTGCATTTTTTTGAGCAAAATCGGCGGTGAATCACCGAGTAGAATTAAACAATATTTTAACAGGGAAGTCAAAGATGCAGAAAATTGAATTTTAGTCAGTCAAAGGTCTGTGGTTTTAATTACCCCACACTTCCGCCCAGGGCATTTTGCACCGAGGAATAGCGCGGAAAGCAAGCTCTGCTTTTTAACAAAATTTGACACGTTTCCTCTGCATTATATCTCACTGAAGCTATTTGCAGATGCTGTTGGTTCAACATCATATTTGATATGGAAATCGGATTTTTATTAAAGTGCTACTACAATCTGACATTTTAAAATTCTATAAAAACAACAGCATTAACGACAGTGACCAAGAAGTCATCCAGTGTCTTGCCTCCTCTGTAAAGCATGAAACAAAAGGTCACTTTCATAATCAGGACACTTACAGTGAATAACTTGACACCGGTTAATGTGACTGTGACTTCGCAAGAGTCTGTGGTAAACATTTGTCCTCAATCTTTCCCAAAGTTCAAAATGATATGAAAATAAACGTCTCCGAGGCTGCCGCTTATTCACAGCCCCCAACCATCAGCGACGCTTTTGCTTTCATTTCATCCGGGTACAGGCTGGGGCTCGTCAGAAAGAAAGCTGCTGCGGCCTTGGAAGTTGCTGCTTATACATAATCTTGTTGCCATGGCTCCAAAGAAGAAAAACTGTCGAGTAAACGATGAGAATAAAGACATTTCTTATTTCCTTAAGTGAAGCCTCGCCATCACTCCGCTGAGCCCCGTGGCCATCGAGACGCATACGGCGTGATGCCGTAATTCCATTTGAAAGTGTGGAACTGTAAAAAAAAAAACGCTGTCGCAGAGAGGGACTGAATGACAGGGCTGAGTGTTGCGTTGACAGATAATATGACAACGGAATGACACTTTAATGTGTCAACATGCGACGTTTTTTTGCAATAACGTCACTCCTCTCATTGCAATCTGACAGAAACATGGAGGAAAGAGGCATCACTTCATTTGGGTTATACAACAGATGACTGACATTTCTCTCCCTCGCTCTGACATCAACATGACGTCTTGATTTATGTGGACCTTCGTGGCGGCTGTCATTTGGTTGCTGTGGATTTTTTTTTTTTTTTCGGCTTGGAGAATCACAGGAGGGCTGTGCAAATGTCATCCGGTTCCAAAAACTATCCGAAAAAAGTCGGGCCCTGGATGAATTGACGGCGACAGCCAAAAGAGTGGTCAAGGAGGACTCAGAGAGACCAGAGAGTTGTCATTTTCGTCTATGACACAAAATATACAACCTTCCAGATTGCAGCGAGGTTGGCTTAACACTTCCTTTTTTTTTTTTGGTGACTGGACAGAGCGCATGACAATGCAGAGCTTCTTCAGCTAATTATACCGCACTTTGAAAGGCCACATAATTGCTACTTTTAGAGCTTTTGCAACGCTTGCGCACTTATCACTTTTATTTTTGCTCATAGTGTAAAAAAAAAAAAAAAAATCTGCCGCTAAGCAAAGCACAGCACTCAGAGATCACCATTTGATGTATGCCAAAGAGAATCTGCGATCGGAACCCACGAGTCCTAAAAGTCTACACCTCGTTTAGCAGAGGCTTTCATCCAAAGCGTCTCACATGTACAGGATGAAGTCCGGAGGGAGCAACGAGAGTAAGTGCCAGGACGCAAGCTTCAAGTCAGTCTCCTTTCATTCGCTGAGGGGCAGGAGGGTGCGCAGACCTGAATGAGGCTCCTCCTGAGGTTTCTTTTTCCTGTTAAAAAAATAAAGACTTTTTTTTTTTTTTAAATTTCCGCACTGGAATCACTGGAGAGAAATTGTCAAATAAATAAATCAGTTTACTGGAACCACTATTAGAGGAACCTTGGGGGGTATGGCCTTTGGCAGAGTATCCACTGAAAGCAAATGTGGTGGAAAAAAAACCAAAAAACGCTTGCCTGTTAACATAAGCAAATCATACAGTATATCGTGTTCAACCAAAACACTGATGATAGAGCCAGGCGGCAAATTTAAGAGGGATTCGTGGCTGCACCGATGTAAAATATTGATGTGGACGCATTTGTAGTGCTGATGTCATGTATAATTGGGACTATTTGTGGCAGCGTTTGAAGAATTATTTGAAATGAAATTCCTCTGTCCATATCCCCATCTGGACCCCAGGGGTCTTTATACCCTCAACTGAAGCTGTATAAGTACACACTCAACCACTTTATTAGGTACACCCGTTAAGCTGCTTGTACTTGCAAATAACTCAAATGTATTTGGGCATGTCGACGTGGTCGAGATGATCTGCTCATGTTCGAACCGAGCATCAGAATGGTAAAGAAAGGTTGTTTAAGTGACCTTTTTAAACGGCTGTTGGTGACGGAGGGGCTGGTCTGACTGTTCCAGCAACCGCTAATCTACTGAGGTTTTCATACACACAACCGTCTCCGGGGTTTACAGAGTAAGGTCCTAAAAATAGAAGCTATCCAGTGATGGTCAGTTTTTGTGGGAGAAAATGCCTTGTTGATGCGGTGCCAATTGACTGCTCATTGCAACTGAGGTCTGCAGGAGAGCATCTGTGAACACACAACAAGTCCAACCTTGAAGCAGATGGGCTACAGCAACAGAAGACCTTTTTTTTTTTATGATTGTGTGAAGGCATTCGCACTGTTCATTCACACTCCCGCTTTGATAGTTAACTCCAACAATCTTCGCCATACTTTGACAGAAAAACTCCATTTAAACTTCAAAATGTCAACAAGACTTTCAGCAACTGAGTTTGCATTTTTTTCTCATGGATATCTCTTAGTTTTTGAAATATCACAGTGTTACGACCCGCTAAGCTACCCCCAGGCTCGTTACCCTATTACCCCTCCCTAAAGGTAACCTAGCGCCGTAACATAAACCAGCCAACAGGACACACCAACCACTTTTCCCTACGTGTTGCACATAACGTGGAAGTATGCCTAAGCTGTCCTAAGTGAGTGTGATAGTATTTGCCTATCTGGAGGGGGTTTTTGTGCGTTTTTTTGGCAGCTCACCCACTGGCCTCCGGATGTCGCCGCGTCACGCAGCCGATCTGTCATCGACCCGGTCGGTCCACCGGTCTTTTCACCGCCAGCCCCTTCAGTTCTTCATCGTTCAGTTTATAAAGGTGTTAAGGTTAAAACAAAGTCCGCGCGGTGTGTTGTGATGTGTCTTCTTTAATCCCGCCAAGAGAGAGAGAGAGAGAGTTTACCCAGGTGAAGCCTACTTGGGTTAATCAGCCAAAAACCACACCCCCTCATGTGTATGTCAGTCTGACCCTACCCAGCTAACTCGCCTCAGGAGGACTGAACCATAACACACAGTTTAAGTTTCAAAGTTGTGAAGCGTCTCAGTGTATAATGGGTGTGTATTGCATGAGCTCCAGTGGCGACGTCACAGCTTAGAACGCAGACGACGTTTCAGATTCCCTCAGAATATTCCGAACAACTCGTCGCTACGGCCACCATTTTTACGTTTCGTGCAGCTTTTCGGGTAAAACTTAGGAAAATCCGCACCGATTCAGAAAATGCGAGCATCTAAACCGGGTGATTTACGGATTTGGTTCCAGGACCCTCCAAGCACCGATAGGCCCCCCCGATCTCTCATTCGCTACCATGTTAATTTACGACCAAGATTTTTGGGAAAATCCAAAAGTGAGCCTTTTTCTAACTCGCCGGCATTTTCACACTTTTGGACCGACAAAGAAAATATATATATATATATATATATATATAATTTAACGGAGGAGACAAGGAAAAATAGACAACTGAGAAGAGCCCCCAATGATTTGTGGATTGTCTGCTCAAGACAGGCACTTCATCTTGAGCATAGAGAGGTTTTCTATATATATATATATATATATATATATCAGAGTCGCTTTTTTCTAAGCGTATAAAGTTTAAAGCCACAATTACCACGGTCTTCATAAGACAGGCAGGAGTTCGGAGGGTGTTCTCAGCAGATTTTCAGGGGGAAACTGCCTCGGCCTCTAAGCCATGGTGGTGCAAACATGAGGTTTGCAGACCCAGTAATGGACCAGTAATGACCTTTTTTTTCCTTTTTTAAATTAGCCAGCATTTTCACTTTTTTGGTACGATGGTCAGAGTCTCTTCTTTTTAAGTGTATAAAGTTTCTTTCAGCTGTTAAAATCCCAGGCATTTTCTGCAGGAAATGCAAATTCTAGTTGTGGATATATATTGTACAGAAAAAAACAGCTAAACAGAAAAATCAGGCACACATTTGAGAGTCCCCTATAATTTCATTTTCAGATTTACAAGAGGTCCCATTTGTCAGTGAAGGGGCCTAAAGTCCTCCATATGCTTCACACAGTTTGTGACATTAAAAAATGTGTTTGACGCGGCAGAGTGACACTTGTGATATTTCAGCGGCGCTCTCATCATCATTCATAAAGCTGGAACTTAAAAAGCCCTTGACCTGTGTATCAAAATGTGCTTAAGCACCCCCCCGCAGCAAGCAGCCAGACATGCTGCAAGTGAGAGATAAAAATCAAATCAACTTGCAAGTGACAGATGAAAATAAGCATATCTGGAAAAAAAACAAAACAAACCCTATTTAATTAAACGCATTTGAATAAAAGCAGACAAGTGGTGACATTTATTAAATGTGCAGATGGTTTCCTGGTTTACTCTAAGCAGCCAAGCGAAGATTGCTGCTCGACAGTATTTGTATTTATGAGTTACAAAAATTACAAAACAAAACTAGGGCCTGTGAGACTTTACGGTCAAAGAAATTGAGTTTGCATCTTGGAAATTAATGGGATTTTCAGCATCAACAGCGGCTGATGGATGAACAGCTGGAAATCTTTGTCAGTGTGATGAAGCACTGTCGCGGGAAAGAAAGTGGGGGGCGGCGGGGTGGGGCATTTTATTCCCTCGTTTGCATGAAGTGAGTAGATTTTAATAAGAGAAGAGCGGAGAGCTTTGGTCTGGAGACGAAGAAGAAAAAAAAAAAAGTTCTGGGTCCGGCCTCCACTCTGGCAAGCAGCAGCAGCAGCAGCGGCGGCGGTGCAGTCTGGTCAGTTTGCTCGACTGTTTTCGCACTGGATGTGTCTGCACCTCCATGATGGAGGACGTGGGCACGCGTCTTTTGTTCGCCATGACCACGGCCCCCCCCCACCCCGCCCTCACAGACATGTGTAAACATTGGCGAGCGAGGTCACCGCCTGTGGAAACAATGGCAAATGTCCCGTATTGACGTTCTTGTCTTGTTGATCCAGTTGAGAGGTTAGATGTGAGAGCACCCTCATTAGCGGGGCCCCCGTCCGTGCATCACGCAGCAAAAACAATCTGTCTCCATGTCGCTAATGACCCTCTAACATGGTAACCCACTGGCCGTCAGCCTGGAGCTACAGTGGAGCTTTGAACATTTTGTTGGATTCAGCAAAAAAAAAAAAAAAAAAAGCGCTCCCCCTCGCTGATTAAACATGAAAAATGGAAGAGTCCTCGGGCGAAGTAACCTGACTGTTCCTTTGCTCTGCCATTTGCGCCGTGTAAATTCGGCGCCTCTGGCATCTGACCAATTGAGGTCAGAGCTGGAGGACGTCGTTCTCAGCTGTCAGTCTGTCGTTGAGCATGTGCCTGCATGCGGGAGAGGGCGGGAGGGGGGCAAAGGGGATGGGTGGGGATTTTTGAGGCGCTGAATCTGCCTCACCTTCCTCAAACTTATTAAAAAAAAAAAAGTGGCTTTAAAATAGCGTGTGTGGGCGTGAGCCGCAGACTGACTGACAAGCATCGCGCCGTCAAGACCTTCCATCTTTGAGAACATTTGATTATGGGATAATGATGTTTTTTGGGGCGGGAAAAAAAAAAAAAAAACTGAACATAACAAACCTTTTCCTAATTGCCAGAGGGCTCTGAACGGCAAGTAGTAGAAGCAGCTAGCGCCGATGCAGCAGGCAGATGGTTTGTGTGTGTGTGTGTGTGTGTGTCCTGTAGTGCTTATCTTCTGCCGCGCAACTTAAAATAGAGCCTGAGCTCATCTTTCAAGCTCACTTTGAGAGTCCACTGTACATTTGCCTGACCTGCTTATCAGCATTGTGTTTAGCTCGGGAGCGTTAGCCCACGCAGGAACCTCGGATCTGCAACGCTGACCTAAGCTGATTTATTCAACACCTGAGCTGTATGGAGTCACAGTGTCTGCGCGCGCACTCCTCCACCCGAGCACACTGACACACGGTAAACACATAGGAAAAAAAAAGAAAGAAAATGGAGCAGTTTGTGCATTGCAGAACTCCAATCCAGAGTTTCTTATTCTGTCAACAGATCTAATACAAGACTCATTACATCTTTACCTCGGGGCAAAGCCACTTCCAGCAGCGTCTCTGTTGTAAATACATTATGAATATTGAATATGCCAATGTCTGAGCCGCACTCAGCTTTCGAGGAAGCATTTCTTACTGGCTGTCTGCGGAGAAACGTGTTCAGAACAGCTGTATGAGTTTTAATGAATCATCAGAAGGCGAGTCGCTCTGCAGTTATTAAAGGATCGTTTCCAATTCGGGGCCGTGAGGATATCAGATGCGCAACTATCGAGGCCAAAATGGTTCGCGATGACAATATTCCCACGACATGTAGAAAATGAAAAGTGAAAATATGATACATTAAAACTGATCAAATACAGTTACTTGATTTTTAAAAAAATATATATTCTACTCGGGCTGCTGCCATTAGTCACCTGAAATCGACTGCGTTGACCTTGATGAACCCGCATCAGTATTTTACATCGATGCACCTCCACCTGCAACTCGTCCTTTTGAAATTTCCCGGAATTCTTTGTTTCTATCGATCAACCTATTAGAGAAATAGTCATGAGATGAATCAATAGAAATATGTTTCTAGTCACATTGATTTAAGATGTTGTATGTGGAGGTTGTATTTTAGCAGTTTTTTGCCCTTGTTGGTGCCAGCAATGACAAAGTTGTAGTGACAATGTCTGAAAATGCTAAATTAAAGACCAAAAACCTGAAAGAAGAAAATATTTTGTTAGAGAACAGTCAAAGTTCATGGAACAGTAAAACCCTTTTTCAGCTGTGGTCCTTGTTTACAGACTTACTTCCGAATTCAGTTCAGGACCTACTGTACCTGAGCACACATTTTCCATATGAAAAGGGGTTGCTATTGACATTTCATGGGCACTCACCTTTAGCTTTGCCGGTACATGAATAAACACCGTGAGCTTGTTATGTACTTTTCACACAAATATGCACCTTTTTATCAGAGACATGTCAAAAGCAGAACACGCGGGCGGTGCACAATCAACCCTTTAAAAAGACTTCAATTTCCTTATCATCTGTGAAGTATATGCATCAGTAAAGATACTTTTAAGAACAAAAGCAAATAACATGACATTCAGTGGAGCACACAAGGATCAGCCATAACATTAAAACCACTGCATGTTTACCGCAGAATATAATGTAACAGCCCTGCAATAAATAGTCCCTTCAGGAGGAGTTTTATGTTTAATATTTGTTGAATCTGTTTGAGAGGGGCATTGGCATCCTTTAATGATGGTAACTGGGACTGCAATTGGTGACGCTCCCGAACTGGACTGGATTATAGAGAGGTGTCCCTAATAGACTGGTCATATTTATTAAGGTAACAAACTATTAAGGATACCTCTCAATATAACCCGGGTGTCGTTCAACAGTGTCACCAATTACAGTCATTTAAACATGCCAACACTTCTTTCAACCACATTCAATAAAAATTGCAACATCAAACTCCAGAAGGGTTGTTACATTAAAACCCTTGCATGTTTAACTTGGTGTATAATGTTATGGCTGATCGGGGTGTGTCCTGTCTCCCCCCCCAAATCATTTGGCAAAAATAAATGACAAAATGAAAAAAATAAAAAATACAAATGTACACATACAGCAGATCAACGACTTCAAAATATGGTGCATAGATCAAAGCCACAAAATATAATTTGTATGAATGTGACGTCCCCAAATTATTCAAGTAGACAACGCAGTAAGCTTTGGCTGGTCGTAAGTCTGCGCCATTTAGCGCTCCATAGAGGCCTGGAAAACTTCTGTTGTGTCGGAATATGCGTCATTTGTTTTCGCAGTTGGTGTGTTTTTTTTTTTCATTTTTCCATATTTGCAGCGTGTTTCTGCTGTCGCATGTGTTTTGTATTTTTTTTGTATGTAATGGCCGAGACTAATGTGGCCTTCACTGTCCATTGTGATTGCGATGTTAAAGCAGTTCCCTCAATTTATTGCAGGGCTGTTGCATTATATCCGACATGTGAACATGCACAAGTTTTAATATTATGGCTGATCGGTGTATTTCCCTTCATAAAAAAAACAACGCCGCAAAATTTCCACATCAGAACTTCAGTAAGAAAGTGCACTGGGAGAGTGAACACATCAGCTGAGGTCCATATAATATATCTACAGATGAATTAATGAAAATGCCCAGAGACAGGGGCCGGTCCATGTTTATTATTCATATGAGATACTATGTATATGACTGTCATGCTTGACTGACACATCTAAGTTTGAGTTCATCACCCCTCCGCCAAGTTTGATGAAAATCATCCAGGTAGTTTTTTCCCCATAATCCCCCTGATGGAAAGACAGACAACCAAATGGCAAAAAAAAAGGCCTCAGTGGTAATCATGTATGACAACATACTGATGCAGTGCTGCCTGATATGGTTGAATCACAATCTGTGACATAGTCAGCGGAAATTGTTTTTTTTTTTTTTTTTTGCTCTACCACTATCATATGTTTTGACAGCATCGACATGGATTATTCATGCCACAGGTAGAGGAATGCCGATCATCGCCAGGCGAGCGGGGACAGTTCAGGGATTTATTCAAAAAGAAAGAATCAAAGGATCCACCGCCAGTTAAGCCAGATGGACTGGAAACAAGCGGACCGATATATACTTCATTTATTAGCTAACCTGCTTGAGTTTCCGGCGTGTCTGTCTCGATTGTCTCGTCCGATGGGGGGCAGGAGGTGACGAGCAAAAATGCCGAGGAGATGAAAGGAGGAATGTCTGTGCCGTGTGATTTAGATGATACAAGAGCCGCAAAAATCTGAAAATATGTACTCCAGATATTGAAAACAAACGGAAGTGGAGGCATACAACTTTTGTTAGCGGCTGAGTCCATGAACCCAGAACCAAGGACTCATTTGGTTTCCGCCAGTTGAGAGGCTTGTGTCGTGAGTTGTTTCCTGAGCATTGCTGGTTTAACTGCTTCCGAGGGCCAACGGAGATGTGGATTATTGAATAATTTGTGGATCAGCACCGAGGAATCACTGCAGCTCTTTGCATTTGCATTATTTATGCTCAGCCATCTTGTAAGTGTTGGCTGTGCGTAGCTTGTTTCACGTCTGTCACCATTCATTTGTAAAGCGCATTTCATATAAGAATAAAAGTAATAAACAACGGTACTCACCCCCCCCCCCCCAGCAAGAAGAAAAAAAACAGCAAGAAGTAAGGAAACACTCGTAAATGGCACATTTGGTTTGAGGAAAGACAATTGCAAATAGCACGATGACGTTTGTTTGTGACTCTAAACTTCATTCACTTCGTCGCGAACCTCAAGCTAGCACCTACTTGCCATATCATCAGGCCGGCAGCAGGGGGAACCACGTAGCGCACCACGTAGCGCACCACGTAGCGAGAGTTGAGACATGTGTGCAGCATTCTATACGTCACGCCACTTGATAGAAACGACATCTGGGTCAGGAGTAGTGAGGATTAACGCGAGCATGAAATGAAAGACGCCTCTTGTAAAAGCTGCACCTTCCGCGAACGAGGGAGGAGAGGCTCCCCGCCTCTCCACATCAGTCTCGGCAGAACTGGCAAGAGGGAGGGACCTCTCGGCTGACGCATCACACACGCACGCCTGTGTGCCGCAGGGATAATAAGCGGGATGACATAATATCAGGAACTCTAATGAGCTTTGTTTCAGCAAAGAGCATCAAGCAGGTCCTGCAAAAAGAAAGCACATCGGACCAGGAAGAGCCTCAAACCTCAGACATCCGGGATCCTACATGGAGGATCTGCGTGAGCCTTGGCCATCAATCAAATTACACTTACATATGTATCACACTCCTATTCCATTTACACCATTTGGCAGGCTGAGGCAAATGTGACTGATCGAAGCATGGTGGCGTTAACAGCAGGAGCATGCCAACGTATGATGATGTTCACCATTTTCACTATCTGATGCAGGGCTGCCCTCTTGCAAACATCACCCCTCACTTTTTCTGATGCGTTCCGCCTCGGTCTCACACATTCTCATGTCACAACAAATAATTAGCTACATTCTTTTTAAACTTCAGTCAGCGCCGAAGTCGCCGCAATACGGTGGCGACAGTGGCAAAGGCCAAAGGCTTCAATCAGGAGAAACCAGCTGTAGATTCAAATACATACTAAATATGCAAAAAAACAAAAACGTGCAACATAAATGTGCTGAAAAAAAATGTTGCAGGAGGCTAAAACGAATTAACAAACATGCTTCAAATAGAGTGACACATCGCAAAAACAAAAGACACTGGCCAATGCTTACGTTATTTTTCATAACTTTATTGTTTGCAGACAGTTGCACAGTGAACAGTTCAGGCAGTTCAAGGAGTCGTCCCAGCTGGGGATCAAACCCACCCTGGTCTCCTGCAAGCAAAGTGACGATAATCCCTCTTGGCCAACAGTGCAGGCTGGTAGAGGCTGAGGCAGAAACTGGGGTGGAGGAACAGGAAGGCGGGGAAGCCCGGAGTGCTTAGGGCGGAGCGGGCTCGTCGCAGGCTGGCAGTGTCGCAGGCTGGCAGCTCAGACGGAGACAGGTGAGCGGGGGCGACACTTCAAGGAGGTTGGAGCAGCGCCGGCAAACACGACAGCGGACGAAACTCAGGAATCACGCGCACGGGCTGAACTGGAGGTCAAAGGCGGACGGCAGCCAAGTTTACCGGGGCAGAGACGAGGCCGGGTGATCGATCGATCCGAGAGAGAGTGCGAGCGGGCGCTGCGAAAACAATCCGGCAAGGACTGAGAGGAGCTGGGCTGCTAAAATACTGGCTGGCTGATGAGTGGTGATTAGTTGCAGCTGAGGGCAGGTGCACAGCTGCCGGATGAGGCGAGTGAGGCAGGGCAGAGTGTTACCCTGAAGGGCTGCTGCATTATACTCTATGGTAAACATGCAGTTGTTTTAATTTCATGGCTGATCGGTGTATGTTCCCAGTCAGTTGGCATAAATGAATGCGGATCAAGGACTTCAAAATATGGTGGATAGATCAAAACCACAAAATTTTTTTAATTATAAGGTCAACAAATAATACAAGTAGATAATAATAATAACCCCAACCCATTGGCTGGTCTTAAGTGTGCGCTACTCTGTACCCTCAGAGGCCAGAACACTTCCGTTTATGTCGGAATATGCATAATTTGTTTTCTGAGTTCGCTTTTGTGTTTGCTTGTGTTTTGTATTTTTGTGAGCGTTTTGTTTATGAATTTAACAGCTCGTTTTCCCCTAATGGAAGTGTTTTGGGCCGCTGCGGTACATTTGTCCCTTATTATCTACCGTACAGGAAAGGACCAGGTTTACTTAATTGTATGCTTTTTAAAAAAAAAAAAACTAGTACGGACAGGCTGAGACTAATGTGGCCGTCACTGTCATTTGTGACTGTGATTTCAAAACAGCTTTCTGCACGATGTCTGCCTCTGATGTCGCTGGAGAAGCATGTGGTTTATTATTAGAGTTTTGGTGACACATCCCCATTGTTAAGCCACCAATGGATAACATGACGATCAAGAGAAAAATCATAGGGGTGCGTTTTGCACGTGGTGCCATTTGACTGCCGGCTACATCTATTTACTCAAACTCCTCCTCCACACACACACACACACACACACACACACACACACACACACACACACACACACTGGAGAGTCTTACAGCCTCTCCGAGCTGATGCTACGACACAGGGAACACACAAACACACTGTGCAGCAAATTATGAGTTTAAACGCAACGAGGTTGCATGGCGACTACCAAAGCGCGATGATTAACTGCATGGTAGCTGTTTATTAAAAATACATAAAAGCACTTCTTTTTTTTCCGTTTCAAGATGTTCTGCTGATACGTGGTGCTGAAATTGGATGAAAAAGACAGAGGTCAACGGAAAATAACAGCCCCCCTCCCTCCTCGCCCTCGTCTCTGTTACAAACAACACTGATAACAAGCAGGTGCAAGTGATACTAATTAGCTGTGACACACAATCACACACACACGCACACACACACGCACGCACACGCTTCTCCACAATTACCATTAGTGACTGAGTGACAGGCAAATAAATCAGAGCACAGTCGTAAATCTGAGGTAATTCATCTCTAATTGTCTGCTAACGGTAGCCGGGTGTACATGGAGTCAGATATTCCAATTATATTAAGTTTAAATGCCCAAACTGAATGCAAATGGCCCATATATACACCTTATTCTCAATAAACAGGATCGAATCGAATGAAATTTCTTTAGGAAGGATACGGGTGATATAAATCTTTTGATAAAACGAAAGAAAGAAGAATTCAGCCACTTGAACGGCCAATCGGAATGATTTCTGCCTGTGTCCCCTCTGCAGAGTTTCCAAGTCGGTACAAAACGACTGCAACACTCATAATAGAGGGAATTCGTGCTCGGGCGGGGACGTCTTCTGGAGTCACAAATCACTCCGACAGCCTGCACAACTTTGGGAATGATTGGCGCGTCGTTCAAAAGTTCTGGTTCCATTCTGGGTCAGGAAATGTCACAAGTGTGACTCTTTCCCACCAGTCTTTGCTGCAGCACCTTCATCCAGAAGGAATAGGCAGCCCAGTGAAAAATTGAGCCTCATCGGAAAGGCGCTCTGGTGCTCGTCTCCCCCTCTTCCTCACCTCCAGCTGGAGTGCATTGTTACTGAGCTGCTGTTTGGTTAAAAAAAAACAACCCAAAAGCTGAATCATTTTTTACCGCTCATAAAACAGGCAATGTAAACATCCCCTTCTGCGTTGTTTCCGATTGAACGCTTAAGTCGTATAAACCCCCCGACCAGATTAGATCCCATCACATGCAAACAGTCAACCCAAAACCCTCACTTGGAATGATTTCATTGAGCATGAAAAACAAAAAGTGCTCATGTAAACCCAATTAGTCACGCCAGAGATGTGTTTGCAACCTAAAAACCTGCGGGAATTATTTTTCGTCAAATCATGTATGTAAAATGAAAAGAAAAAATGATGAATGGGTTAGAATTTGGGCGAAAGACTGGGCAGCTGAAGCAGCAAGAGAATGTTTAATCCCTGGCAGCCTCCACAAGCCAACACACTTAGGCACATGAGGATCATAGGCAAAGTGGCTCCCCTGAACACCAAGAAACAAAGTGGAGCACAAGAGCCACAAACCAAAAGGGACTGCCAGCACAGATTTACTGCACATCAACCAAGAGTGGCTATAGATGATCCCAACAAAATGTGAACTGTTCTCACCACAGCAAAAAAAATAAAAAATAAAAAAGAGCGTCATATAGTGACATATGAAAAGCCAGAGCCACATCAAGAAGTAGTGTGGGTCGCTACCACAACAAAAATGGCCGCCTTCACCCAACAAGCAGCATCCACAGGTGATCCACCAAAATCAGGTCGACTCCTCCACAACATCAGTGGTCACTAACACATGCATTAGCTAGAACTGAATGTAAAAAAAAAAAAAAAAAAAAAAAACAAAAAAAAAAAAACTACCACACAAAAAAAAA
>CAAKHG010001269.1:18041-38864 GCA_901007715.1 Dactylopterus volitans
TAAGTCATTTAGTTCATGAGCACATAAAATACCACAGCTGAATTGGCATTATTAATGCTCTCCCTTGCAAGTAAAAAATGTCTGCCATGAAAAGCGTCCATGAAATTATAACGCCTTTTTTAGGAACCTATGTCATTATGTTTTTGATTAGATTATCAGTCAGGATATATATATATATGCATATGGGTTATTCAGATTTATTTTTGGATCAGTTTCCTTCCCTGCCCACAATGCTAGTAAATTCCAAACTGGGCTTATTACAAAACGTCACCACAGAGATGTTCTCTGCCTCTGAGGATATTTATAGGATTCATTATATAAACCAGATCGCTGACAGCGGCCTATGGATACTAGTAAATCATGCTCCTCCTCACTGCAGCTGCAGGTTGTTCTGTCAGCTCCTGATTTGAGCTTTCACCGCCGCCAAGCTTTAGGAAATTATCCGCCCTGAGCAGTTTTTTGAATAATTTTAAATCTTAACAGTGGCCCGTATTTGCGGAATGCATCAGGCACATTTATGTCAACATATGGCTCCTGGAACTGATGCGTAGTGAAGATGTCAGATAAAAGTAGATGGGCGTCTGTCATGCTGCTGTCTGTTCTGCTGGTCTTTAAATAAAGCATTGTATGCATCTTTACATATTGCGACTCAACTGAGGCAGCAAAAAAAAAAAAAAAATGCATAAATGCAAAGGGCGTGTCAACGGCACTCTGGTTGTGAAAGGGCACACCTCTCTTATGACCTGATCCTCATTTTTAAAATACTTTGTAAGCGCGGTACTAAAAGTGTGCGCGCAAGACAAAAACGGCGAACGCCACAACATATTGATTGAACAGATTTCATTTAAAAAAAAAAAAAATCATGTATATGCAAATCTGCGCATACATAATAATCCTTCTATTAATCACACTAAAAGTGCACATAAATCAGCCTTGTATCCAGCCCTCTACACGCCCACATTCAACCATACATGGTCAGTGCCAAGCACCTCATAAATGATGATACATAGAAACAAACAGGTCTGCTGATTGATGGTTCTATATGGTGATTCATGATGACAGTCGAGAGGGCGAGTGACAGAATGACGTTTTCTTGTGGCACAGATGGAGGCTACAATATATAGTTTGTTGGCCACAGTCAAACAAACCTCCGTAGTCACAGTCACACTGTCCGTGTCAGTACATGCACACTTGAATGTAGTAAATTGATGTACTCACCGATCGGCCATAACATTATGACCACCAGCCTAATATTGTGTTGGTCCCTCTCTAGCGGCCAAAACAGCTCTGACCCACCGAGCCATGGACTCCACAAGAACCTCAGAGGGCGTGCTGTGGTATCTGGCTCCCAGATGTTAGCAGCGCGGATTGGACTTGTTTGTCCAGCACATCCTGCAGATGTTCGACTGGATTGAGATCTGGTGAATTTAGAGGCCAAGCCAACACCTTGAACTTGTTGTGTTCCTCAAACCATTCCTTAACCGTTTTTTAATTTGTGGCAGGGAGCATTAATCCTGTTGAAAGAGGCCACTGCCATCAGGGAATACCAATTCCTTGAAAGGGGTGTTCATGGACTGCGACAATGCTTAGGTAGGTGGTACGAGTCAAAGTATCTAGCTGGTTTTTTGACCCAAGGTTTTCTGACAGAACGTTGCCCAAAGCATCACCCTGCCTGTGCCGGCTTACCTTCTTCTCATAGTGCATCCTGGTGTCATGCGTTCCCCAGTTAAGTGATACACATGCTCCCGGCCATCCACATGATGTTAAAGAAAACATGATTCATCAGACCAGGTCACCTTCCATTGCTCCATAATCCAGTTCTCATGCTAACATGCCCATTGTATTGAAACTGCACCACTTGGTGATGAGAGAATGCTGAAAACTACCGATGCTCGTACAGTCGCAATGATAATGTTGTCAGTCAGAACACGGTGGAGGTGGAAAGGGTATTGACACTTCATATGGGGGAAAAGTGAACCAGGCTTTCACGCATCCCCCGTCTTGCACGTCCTCTCCTCCGCCAAGTGTAATGATGAAATATGGAATGGGATTTAATTTGAGATTTCAGTCGATTTACATCACACGAGCGCAAACGGCTCTGCTGGTTCTTATGTTTATGTTAAAGTGGATCCAAGAGTGACGTTAGCAGCATTGTTATGTTTGTAATGATGCAGGTCACATTTCATTTCTATATTCTGGCACGGGTTCACCACCTCGCGATCTATGTCGCCAATTACGCCAACGTACGCACACGCCGGTCGGAGTCTGTTAACAGGTTCGGCCAGTATTTCGTCATCTTTGTTTATGTAAACCCCAAATTTAATTAAAAGGCTTCAAGTGTGTGTTTGTGAAAATCTTTGTTGGATGATGGTTCCAGAGTTTACTGAAAGTCTTCTAAATGTTCGGGCCAACCCTCTTGATGGGCTGAAGGAGGAAGCATGCATGAAGAAAGCTCATTCAAACAAAACAAAACAAAAACAAAAAAAAATAGAAAGAAAACTTACTCCGCCATTGCATTCACTCTATAGCTGCTGTTAACGTGGTCCTAGTGTGACTGTGGCCTGTTGGGGGGTGAGTTCATCTGGAGCTTGCACGTTTATCTTTCTGCTTTGGTTTCTGTTTGAATGAGACATGCACGGGTTCCGTTAATGGTGACTAGATGTTTGAGTGTGTTTACAGCTTATGGGACATGTGATGGTTATTTCCTGTGCATCAGCCAAATGTCTGCTTGATCCGCCCCCGCGTAGCCCTGACTAGTCATCCTTACAGTCACATGCGTAGAAGTAATAAGCGTAGAAATTAGCAAATTTGAGGAAAACAGAGCGGCGGCGGGTGGGGGGGGACCCAAATTCAATAATTATGCCCTAAAATTCTCACATCTAAGTTTGTGGTATTCTCTGTGTTAAATGTACAGATATCCTTAGTGTCTGCAGTCAGGCGTCAAACCTTGTCTCTATTTTAGTGTTTGCATGGCACTGCTGCTTTTTCAAACATTCGGTGATTCCGAAAGCTTAAGAGAAACTCACAAGAAAGATTTGCAATGCATTATTCCTGATGTTAATATATTCAAAACCTCCAAGCCATAAGAGAGCATGGGCCAACTCAGGGGATTACTGTTAGAGAGAAAAAAAAAAATCAAATTTCATACTTCTAACAACAATTATTTTATTCTGGAGATGTTATGACAATTCCTTTCTTTTTTTTTAATTTGAAAAAAATCCAAATGCCACTTTCTTATTATGGGAGGGCCTTTCATGGGTGTTGTCTTCTTGTACCCATCAGGTTCCTCATTTGAGTGAACACTGTCAGTGAACAGCCATATTACTCTCCGACAAGGAATCGACATTACAGGGGTTGTCAGGACAACCAGCCATGATTCACAGAGCCTCAGATAGGCCTCTACCTTGAGCTAGAAGCACTAGCCATGAGACTGAGCAGATGCTGTGCCTGTCAGCCAATCACAGGTGAGATAGAGGAAAAAGATGACATCATAGGCAAATTAGGGCAAATGCAGTAAGTATGTTGGTTGTCGTCTCCGACCGCGCCTCAATCTGAAGTAATTTATGCACTTTGAAAAAAATACAACTGCAGCTGTTCAGCAGGGAGGTCTCAGAGTTCAGGAGGAGATCCGATCTTCTTTGGGAACCGACATCAATTTTTGAAAAAAATGATAAAAGGAATAGGAATTCTGAACATCGACAAAAAATGGTCGATGAAGCATTTTGTCTCACAATTAATTCACTTGTCATCAGCCCACAAGCCTTTGAGTTATAGGGGTCAGACTGTAGCATAATAATGATTATTATTCTCAGTAAATTCACAGTATCACCGAATAACACCATTTACCCCAGCCTTACATGATGTCCCGTATGGAGTATCCAGAACATACACACTTCCTCCTGCGTCACAAACATCTTGCTCCAAGATATGTCACCTTATTGCAATAGGAAATTATGTAAATAATGTAAGTCTGCGTTTTGTCCCTTTAAATTTGAGGCTTGTTATAATATCATGGAGCCTGGTTTAAGGTTTGCAAAGAATCTTCAACAATGTGAGATGAATATGATGAGCACAGGTGTGAACCTTATCACAAATTCTTTTCGGTTCAGTTTCATCTAACAGAAGTTGCCAGCACCAAAACTAATGCTAAGACCAGGTGATTATTTATTTTCATAAATAATAATTTCTCACATAATTTTGGTGCACAAATCAAACTGAATAAAAGTGTAGCATTTCAGGTACCATCGATTAATATGAAAGTTTGGATGGTGTTTGTCATACATTTGCGGGGATTTTACTTTAACATGTGACGACTGCTCTTGGAAATGCCTTGATGTTTTTTACTTATGCTTTTAATTTAATAATATCCCTTTTTTGTGTGCTATTTGTACGCCCTAATGTATAGTATGCTCTCGTGTTGAAACAGTTTTAGGGGACATTGCCGGTTCGATGTGTATGTTATATCCCCGTGGGTTTTTTTTTGTTAAATTTGCCAGTTTTGTGTGGATATTTACCAGCTTCATTGTGGCTTTCATAAATTAGCCTTACAAGTTTGCAAAGGACAAGAAACTGAGCCGCACTTCATGTCCCTCCCGCCTGGGCCCCTGACTCGGCAGGTTTGGTCTGTCAAACAGAAAACCAACTCTGTCTGTCTGTTGGCTGCCTCCTCCCCCAGACCTGCTGCTTGTATTAATATTCAGCCTCTCGGCCAATAGGAAAAGCAGGGTGGATGACATCATGGGCTAGGGAACAGTGAGCAGCCAGTGAAGCATCCAGCCTGCCGAACAAGCCTGCTTTTAGGGTCAGGAACTGGTCTGACAAGAGAATGGCAATCCTGCCTTTAAACTGTCACTAGGACCGTACGGTTGACGATGAATCCACCAGAGCTGCAGGCCCACAGGCGGAACGCTGAGCAAGAGAATGTGAAGACATATTTCAGGTAATTCCCTCTCTGTGTATGCAATAGGGGATGTAGAGGGGGAAGGCAGAGGAGGGAGGAGAGGAGAAGAGGGGAGGAGGGGGAGGCTGTGTATGTAGGGGTGCTTTGTAGCCTTTTTTTTTTCCTTCCTCCACTCTGCATTCAGCCCTGCTAAGGAGGCAGCTGTTTCATCAGCAGTCCGTCCGCGAGATGGAAATGGATGCCTGCATCAGATGGGCCGGACATGTTTTGTATGATCATACACCGCCACCCCCCACTGCTACCACCTCCCCCCACCCCCCCTCCTCCCTCTGCATCACATCATCTCTGCATGCGCTCCCTTGTGCCTCACAAATAGCATCTTTATTGATGGGGAGGTGTTGGAATCAATGGTGGTGTTTGTATGGGCCCTGTGTCGGTCCTGGCGAAACGCAGCAGCTGCAGTGGCAACGCCGGAACAAAAAAGAACCAGTGCTATTTTGGGTCTGTGGTCCCGAGACTGACTGATGGAGCCGAGCTGTATATACCATGGATCGGGTTGGGAGGGGGTGAATAAATGGTGAATATGCCGATGGATGCTCTTTTGTTATCTCTGCATTGCCTCACTTATGGCCTTCCTCGGGTCGTTGTTTTTTGGGATTTTTTTTTTTTTTTAATTAAAGAAGCAGCTTTCACCTCTGTCTTTTCAATGACCTCACACAGAGCAGAGACGTGCCCCCGTCCCCTTGCCTTTCAGACGAGTGTGTGTAGCGGTTTCATGGCGGCTATAGTGACAAGCAGATATACAACATCTGGTCACCTGACTTCATTGGGGATCAGAGTGGGGGTGGAGGCTGGTCCTGCAAAAGCGGAGCTATTCCACCACAGATTCTTCCACAGTCATCAGAGGAGGCTGGAGGATGAATTTGTGTATCCCCGTCACCTCTGCTCATTGTGGTGTCAGATTTAATGGAGAAGGAGTAAGAGATTCATCTCCTTCAGGGAACACGGTCATCCTGTGGATTGTGAGAAACAGGGCCTGATGGGAGACCTGTTGTCTGGCTGCCGTGTGATAGAGGGATGTTAGGGAGTCATCTCGGTGATCAAGGGAGGGTGAGCTAGATGGTTGTGGAAGGAATTGGGGGATGGGGTGCTGAAGGTGCTACCTCGGTGAAAGCACCGGCCTGTTGTGTTGCTATTTGATATTGGATTTGGTCATCTATCTGTCTGCTTCGGTAATTTATCTGTCCGGATGACCAGCACCACGAGTGCACTCCATTCATCTTTCCTGTGCTCATCCGAGTCTTTCCACATTTTTCCGTCTTAGACTGTTCCACACCGCCAACACCATCAGCCATATTTAGACAGTCTGTGCCAGTTTCCGCCTGAAAATCATTAGAAATGTCGTTTGCGGATTAAATAGTTCGTGCCATTGCAGCACAACACTCATGACACGGGAAGGACTCCAGGCCTACAGTGGTGATCCGATGCAGTGTCACAGTGAGGAGGCAGAGAGATAAAGATGCTGATATGCTTTGCTTTTTAGAGTGCAAGTGTTGGGTATCAATGCAGTTCAAATGGTCTGCTGCCGGACTCTTTGCTCTGGATCAGATCCCACGTGCATTACACATGCATCACACCTTTATCTGCACAGGTCTGTGATTGGCAAATTATCAATACCCCTGTATTTTGGACATGGCTTCCTACCATCCTTTGAAAGAATTTCGTCCACAGTAGGCTGTTGTCTCTGTGTAGGTTGCATGCGTCTCATGAAAATTTAATAGCTGCAAAGAAAGAACACATGGAGGTAAGCTGTTTCCAGTCCAAAGGTGGGGCGTGTCTGTAATACGGAATATTAGCGTTCTGTTTTTATGATAAATAACAGTAAAATTGCACCTTCCACCATGCTGTTTATGTTGCAAACACGGCTCGCTGCAGCTTGGGCAACACTTTCACAACTGACTGACACTTGGCGTCGACTAGCTTAAACCAAAGTGAGCATCATTTTTACGAAGCTGTAATTTCACTGAGCCCTCTGCTTTTGGCTTTGACAAAACGATTTACAGAATCACCAGTGAGAAGAGACTAATGAACGGTGGAATGGCTTTTTCCTAATGCACTGAAGAAATGTGATTTTAAAGAGTAATGAACTATATTTCTCTTTTATTGATGAGAAAAAAAAAAGACGATTCTGGTGTTGGATTTTTATGGGTTTTATTTACATTTTTAATTTGATAATTTGCCCAGAACAGTGCAACCAAAATGACACTGCTATATAAGATGTATTCTACCGCCACGTGGAAACATAGATTGTCATGTATCTTCATCCACTGTGGACAACAATTCGTTACGGTAAAACCCTTTAAGAGTTTGATTTTGACTGATCATTGCCATGTGTGCAGCTCTGGACTTCCCCATGTTTTCCAGCGGCCGGTGTAACCCAACACACACAGTTTCTCTTACCGCACCTCGCCTAACAAAAGCAGCAGACACAGAACCTCATCTTGGCCTGTAGCCTGCTCACCGGGCCGCCTGAAATATGATAGGAGGACACACAGCACATCCAAGTAGGCCTCCATCTGTTGAGGACTTAGTGTGGGTGAGTTATGCTGCTGGACAGCTTATTGTTCGGTATAGTTACCGTTAAGGTCTCCTGTTGACAGTTTATAAATGGTCTTGCGCTGGCTGTCTGCGCACGTGTGTGTGTGCGCGGCAATGTGTGTGTGTGTGTGTGTGTGTGTGAGAGGGCATAGCTGTCTAGAGTGCAGCAGCAGTCTTGTGGTAGGTGTGTGTCGGAGCTACAGTCTGTGTGTTGTGGATTAACATGTAGGATTGGAAGCCATCTGGCCATTTTGTCTCAGAAAGGGGAGGGGGTCTAAGTGAGAGAGATGGATGGAGAGAGACAGACAGAGGAAACACTCACACACTGACACATTGACACAGCTCCCTCTGTAATCTCCCTACTTGATGTCTGTTGCTACTTAGAATAGTGTTGCTTGTCCCCGTGCGTGTTGGTGCGTTGGTGCGTTTGAGGCGCACGCGCAGTCCTTGTGTGCGTCTCGCACCGCTTCCAATGCATCAAACATAAACATGGGTGGGCTGCCTTCGGAGGGTTCACGACTCCAGAAAGTGCGATGATGCAATGGATGAAGAGGGATGGTTGGACTAGAGAATAAAGGGTCGGAATGTCACGGACGGGGGGGAGGAGGTTTCAGAAGGTTTAAGCGATTAACAAGTTTCACTGGATCACGATTTTGCCGGGAGATATAGACGAGGGCCTGAACTTGAAGATGTCTAAAGGGATCAGGCCGCAGGAGGCTGTCAAGTGAACAGCGGGCGGTAGGTTGGGTTAGGTTGGGTTAATTTATTTGGTTCATATATTGATTAAACATAAAAGCATTACAGTAAAGCAATATAAAAAAAAAATGAATGAACCAAAAAGGTAGACAGAAGCCAGAGGTTACCTGCTGTCTAGCCTTTTTAGCCTTTTTATATTACACCACACCAAATAAAGAAAAACCCAAAGAGTGTAATTATCTTACAGATCAATTATTTTACAGAATGTAATACAGGCATAAAGGGGAAAAAAAGGAAACTTTTTTTTTTTCTTACAAATTGCACAGGCTGCCTAAGGTAACTTAATATATGTGGTCATACTAAGACTTTATATTTATCAGTAGCACTAAGTTTAAACTTTTTTTTTTGCATTTACGTTTGTCCTTACCTTTATTTTTTCAAACACACAAGTTCCCCTTAGCTCATAACTACTTACTCTTGGCGAAAACCTTTTCTGAAATTTATGAAAGGTGGGTTCATTGGTTCATAATATTTTGAGTGGCTTACAATTCTTGTGGCTCTCTTTTGTAATTTGATTATTGGATCAAGATTAGTTATGTAAGTGTTTCCCCATACCTCCATACAGTAAGTGGTGTATGGAAGAATGAGTGAACAGTATAAAATATAAGTGGATTTCTGATTTAAAAGTAATTTTGTTTTATATAGGATTGCAAAGGTTTGGGATGATTTAGATGCAAAGTGGTTTATATGAGTTTTCCAATTGAGTTCATCATCGATTATCACGCCCAAGAGTTTAATTTCACACACTCGTTCGATTTCAACATCGTTAATTCCGAGCTTAACTTCACAATCCACCTTTCGTTTGCCAAACACTACAAATTTAGTTTCGCTTAAATTCAGTGATGATTTGCTGATATCAAACTAACTTTTAAGAATTTTCAGCTCTTTGTCCACTGCGCTCAGAAGCTGTTGCAAACATTTACCAGAGTAATATATACTGCTGTCATCGACAAGCAGCGCAAATTTCAACAGTTTTGACAATGACCTGAGATGACCTCTTCACAATTTCTTTTTCTTTTTTTTTTGTTTCAAGCGCACATCTTGACCTTCTTTTGAAAGGTTTCCATTTGTATCCACTATAAACATTTCTCCATTCATTGTATATACAGTATACAGGTGAGACCTTCACGTACTGTATGTTCAAGCAGTTTGGGAATCTTTAATTTTTACTTTTGGTTTGAAGGCAGCAGTGCAACATTTGGGGTGGAACAGAATCTGAAAAGCTGGTGTCACAACCGCATGAGTTAAGTTTCATAAATCCATGTGAAAGGGGGGATTATCGAGGGAAGTGTCTCACTGTTCCTTCGCCTCCAATAAATTCATTTTATGTTGTTTTTCCAGCTGCACGGAGGAGTGTGTCACAGGAGAAAGATTATTTGGATGCATGAACATCGGCGATCTGTGAGTTACAAGTCAATTGTTCGAAAAGAGCAAATCATGGAGGGATTAGTCCTTATAGCCACTCACTCGTTCACTTAGTCACCCCCCCAACCTGCTGCTAGCGAGTGTTTTCTGCACCCGCTCCCCGAGCCTGGGGCCCCGCCCACTAGCCAGAGCTGAACCCCAGCTCGGGCTTACCGAGTCACTCACTCACTCTCACCGACTCAGTCCACACTCGTTCGCCCCTCTGAAATAGGGTGACTCATTCTGAGCTCCACGACAGCACCAGGCGTTGAAGGTAATCTGACACGGTGGCCAAACCTGGTGATTACAACTTCCGGCGCGCAAAAGCATTTTTCTTGCACCCAACTGCTGAATAATGAAGGGCTGTAAATGGCGGATACATTGTTTAAGCTTCACAGCTTAACGCAGGGCTGAAGTGGAAGTTAGATGGCGCACTGTGCATGCTGAATGGGTGCTGTGGCCAGGAGGCGACCACCAATGACTTGGTTAATCGAGGTACTTGAAAACCCGACTGCCTCTGGGGCTTGGCTCAAACCAACCTGCTTGAGTAAAAGGAGTCAAACTTCCCATCAGTTCAATGGCCAGTTTTCATGATGAGACAGCAAAAAAAAAGACAGTACATAAACTAACCTCGTTCCTCAAAGTACACAACTTCATATTTACTCTCCCCATGTCCGTTTGGGCCTTTTCAGCTTTGCTCAGATCGAGCAAATACAATAGACAACCAGTCATGTAAATAACAACATTAATTAAGTCATGACAACATGAGGAGCCACATTCTGTGCTTAATTATACTACTGATCCTCCATTCTCACATGTATTTGAAACTTGTCATGTACCTGACGTGACAAGCTGCTTCACGTTGAAGTGTTTTTATTTGTCTCCTCTCGAAACAGCACGCTGCAGTTTTTTGTCGGCTCATGACCGTGAGATAGCTTCATTCCTTCAATTTTAATCTTGTGTATTTGTGACACAGGCATGTCATCATCAAAAAAAAAAAAAAAAGACACACACTACCTAAAAAAAAAATGACCACAATGATGTTCATATGAAAATCTATGAGAAAGGAGAAAATTCAAGTGACACTTTTAGAGATGAGGCCAAAGTGTGTGTGTGTGTATGCGTCTGTTTGGATGGGAAAGCAACACGAGGGTGGGTTCACCAGACCTAAATATTAAATGACAGTGTGAGCTCTCAAGCCTCCCCAGCAGGGGACTTTGGGAAGGGATGATACCTTGTAAACTGAGAGTCATGGTGGATTGTAGGCTGTGGCGAATAAATGAGTGCAGAGAGAGAAGAGTAACCAGTTTTTTTTCTGCTTTGTTTCCGATATGGGGAATGTTATCCCACAACCTTTGAGCAGAGGGATTGGATCTCTGAGTAGCAAGTAAGTCGACCGACTAGATCTTGTGCAGGCCACTGCACAATAAAGTTAAAAGTAGTGGTTAAATGAACCAAATTGTCAGTCAAGCGATTATCATAAAGATACAGACATTGGAGATACAGTCGAATCAATCTGAATCAGCTGTTAGGGTTTAAGAGAAGTTAGAGGTTGCTGTGATGATTGTAACTAGTTTCTCCTTAGTAAGATAAGCTGAAAGGCACCTTGTAAACTCTGGCCTGTCACTCAAAGACAGCCCCTGCTTCCTCCTCTGTTGTCATATCAGACAGAAAGTAGATTCTGCCAAATGCAGTGATATACAGTGTAAATAATGTGGCAAATACAGCAAGTTAAAAAAAAAAATCCCCTTTTTTAGTGTCCCCCGACATTACCTTTAACATTAGGATCTGTAGGGCAGTTGGATTTGCCAACATTCCAACAAAAATGATGTGTACCGAGGGAAATTTGAGGCTCAGAGAACTAGCTAAACTGAATTTTCGACAACAGTTTTACGCCTTTTCCCATTCTTCATGATGTCACCCACGATAGCCTTTGAACATTCCCTCAAAAAAAGACTAAAGACTAAACTCTCTCTCATGCTGCTCAGCCTGAGATATGTAACGATTTTTTTTTTAGCTTTGTTGTGTTTAGTCTTTTTTGAAACACACCCATAAAATATGTCTTTCCTCTTCACATCCAGTATAAAGGAATTTTGTTTAATAACTTGACCCAGTTTCATCACTTTGCAATTTCTGGCACCATTTGCATGGATCACCAGTCACCAGGATGTGCAAGCTATAATAACACCGGGCAATCCAGAAAAAAAAAAGCGATCAAGCGATATAAGATCAGACACCGGCTGGTGACTAATATTAGATCACTGTTTACTGATTAAACATGTCGGTGTGCGTGCGGGAGTTGCTGCATACACACAGTTCCTGTCAGATTTGTCCTTGTAAAAAATCTTCAAAGGAACGCACACACAAATTGACAGTTCTTCAGGTCCCCGGGGGCAGTAATGGGCCAGTGTGAATGGACATTAAAAGTGGAAGAGCGGCTTTTGCATCCATTTAGGTTTGCCTTTGATAATGTGTAACCATGCTCTAGTTGGCGTATTATGAACGAGTATACGCCTTTTATTCCAACAAGATCAACAGATATTCTTGTTCGGCATTCTCACGGCTTTCCCCCTCGGCAAGCGCATCAGCCAAAAATAGAAGTTCAGCGAAACATTTCAAATTTTTTGTCTCACTCTCGTGAGGACAAATAGATAATGAAAGGAAATATGGTTTAATGGGATGCGTGCAGTTACACACCAGTTCTCATCTGCCTACCTGCGAAATAAATGTTAGTTGTCAGACTGCTACATGTGATGACTTTGGAAATGACATGTTCAACATATGTGTGCGCAAATTTGGCTCCACAGGGTCACATTTGAGCACTATTTAGAATTCCCTCTGGAACTATCCTGGAAATTTCGACAGGAATCCTGGTGCTTGTTAGAAACACAGGCCCAAACTTAAAATGCACCAAAAGTACTGTCACTGGTAGAGGAGATAAACGTTCTTTTCAAGTGAGGTTGAAATTCCTCCTTCCCCGTTTGGGGTTAAAGAGGGATGGCAACCACACTGTGGCTCGATGGGGAAGTGTTTGCGCAGACACACGTTGACATTGTGTCGCTGCCTGCTGTACCTTTATGGCTCCGTGAAGCGTTGTCGTCTTTCAGGTTTTCCTTGTACTGGTGTGTGTGTGTGTATGCATGCGCGTGTGTATGTGGGTGTGTGTGTGTGTGTGTGTGTGGGTGTGTGTGTATGTGTGCATACAAATGAGTTCAAGTGAACTGGTCTGTGTAGAGGCCGGAGATGGTTTCATAACACTGAAGTAATGATGGGACAATATAGGACATTAAAACTTGTTGTGATAAAAAAATATCTTCTCGTGTTGAATTTCCATTATAACTGTGACTGTGAATATCCTCACATGGGGGATTTGAAAAAGGTTGTTAATGTGCAGTCCTATATTGATTTTCTTTTTTGGTTTTCAAAAAAAATACAGGAATTGTCCCATGAGACAGAACTTTTTCACTTAGTGTTTCTATTTTCTATTTGTTTATCCATTATTTACAGTAATCCTATCTATGAATAGTTGTGTGTTTGGCGCTGGAAAACATATTCACTAAAAGGATGTTGTATCTTTGAGGTATAAAAAAAAATATTTGTTCCCAAACAAAGCATAAGGTTTGGTGGTTCTGATGTGTTTTACTGCCAAATTTTAGCACATTTTGATGGTCATCGAAATAAAATTGTAAAATTTTGATATTTGACATCATATTCCATGGTAACGGCAGAAAAGGCAAACTTGTCTCAGTCTGTATTTATAAACCAGTAATGCCGATGCATGATAACCAGGATAAAAGAGATAACAATGCTCCACTGCTGCACCGGAGCATCCTCCTTATCCTTTGAATGTCCTCTAGCTGTCCAGCCCATCCAAGTAATCAGCATCTTTCAAAGAAGCACATCCAAAGCTAAAGCCAAGTCAAACAGAGAGTGTGTCCTAATCAGGGCCATGAAGCACCAGGCTTACACAGCCCTCCCCCCACTACAGGGCCATTACTGGACTCAAGATTAGAGCCTCTTCCGCTGTTAGCCATTCAAATTCAGCATTAATGTTTGAAAGAGCAGAGAAAACGCCTGCTCTTCGTGGATAGATTAATATTTGATGAAAGAGTGAAACGAAAGCATCCCCATTAATATCTGTGTTGAACTGGTGCGTCTGTGGCGGTTTGGTGTGGGTCTTTTCAGGTAGGGTCCATTCCCACACCGCTGTCACAGTGCATGGGGCGCGCAACCCAAACAGTCGGCAAAAATTCCGAACAATGTTTTACACCCGCAGTTTTGCTTTTATGAATTTCAACAGCAACTGCAGACAGTTTGGTCTTTTTTGATTGAGCCCATTTTCCTTGATTGCTAAAAAATTTCAGCGTCACAAAAGAATATGGGTATCAGACAAAAGGCAGCCGCAGAGCTGACTTGTGACGAGCCAGCGTGTCTCAGGAATTCTAGTGGCTGCTTGTTTTAGCGACGGCGCGCTCGCCGACTGCCTGCCCGCCTGTCAGTCTGCACAGTAAATAGGTCAGTGTTTTATGTGAGTGAAGAATCAGTAATGTCTGGGCCTCCATCAATCTGCCATCTTTAGCCGTCCGACTGCTCAGCGCCGGCCGCAGCAGCCACCAGTCAGGTGGCCAGTCAGATAAGCCGCGCGGCGGAAAGGGCCAGAGTTACGGATGCGTGATTCCCAAAATTATTTGATTGCTTTGGTTTCCTGATTTGTCCCTGCGCTGGCTGCACGGACTCCTGCTGTGCTGGCAGGGGCGACACCGAGCCGCGACGTCCCTCACTGTGCAGTTCTGTGTGCATGCGCGTCTCTCAAAGTGGGCTCGGCGCATCAGTGAAGATGAGTACAATTTGTGTATTTCAAGGGTTCAAAACCTGGTTCCGAGTCAGTTTCATTTGTATAGCCCAGTATCGCCAAATGCAGCCGTGCCGCCCGATCTCGTTTGAGCTAAGCAGGGTTGGGCCTGGTTAACGTGTGGATGGGAGACTGTCGGGGAATACCAGGTGCTGTAATCCTCCAGCAGGCCCACCACCTGCAGGAGGAACCATATGTGTCTGGTGCAATGTGGATCAGACAGCAGGCCACTGCTGCTCCCGCGACCCGGGATCGGGATAAGCGGAAGAAGGCGGACAAACGGATCGCAAATCACACTTGCCTCAGTGGGCTTTATAATCCGTACGGGGAGCGACGCCCTCAGTCCCTCAATTGGAGTGAGGGGGAAAAACCCAGGTTGGAAAGAAGCGCTTAAAAGGCAGAAAGAACCACAGAGGACGGTTCCTCCTTCCAGGACGAACAGACGTGCGATAGATGTCCCATGTACAGGAATCAAAGTTAAAGAATTTACAAATAACTGTGACAGAGTTGCCTTGTCATTATTTGGTGTTGCATCCATTGATCCATCCTCTGTTTTTGGCAAACAGATAGTGAGCTGATTGATCAGATCCCAGTCGCTGTTGTCAGGTTCTGCTCGTGCATGTCCGCGTTGCTGAATCCATTTTTGTGTATGAATATTAAAAGCCGTGTGACACAAGCTTATGTTACTGGAGGCTTCAGTCACCACTGCATTAGTCTCAGCCGGACGGAATCCCTTTCATGTATTGTGATAATGTCAAGCAGCTCAGGGCATGGGAGATGAATCGCATCGAAGGAATTACGCAGTATGTAGAAGCTGAAACATTCACAGTAAATATCCATAATCATTTAAGATTCAGGGACGCTTCTGTTGTGGAGGTGCGCGCTGTTTCCCATGCTCCGTGATGCCTAGTCCTTATGGTAACTCTGATGAATATGTGGCATCATTTTAAGATGTTATAGTTCCTCGGATCACCTCGCTGATGCCCTTTTTAAACGTGCAGTCAATGTGACACTGTAGTGCATTCATTAGAAACAGGGAAGAGGGAAATATTCAAATTTTGAGGTCGAGAACACTCCGAACACATGTGGAAATGGGAGAGTCCCGCCAACAAAATGGGTTTTGAGAGCCAGGAGTAGGTTCGACATCGCTCATCATGGCAGTGTTTTTGTGAGGAACGTGGGCCCAGATAGGTCTTGTCATTGGTAAATTAGACAGCTTTAGTCTAGCTAATGTGATGTCAGCCTTCTGGCTCGCTCTTCACCTTTACCTGTCAGAAACGGTGACCTCCGGAGCTTCACTGCGCACATGCGATTGTTTATATGGGGGATGACAAAGGTTGTTTGTTACTTCTTGGTATTCTGACAGCAGAAATAGGGCAGATTTCATGGGATTTCTGGCTCACATTGTCAGGCGGCACATGACGCCTCCATGACATCCCATCATGCCTTCCTTATTGCCCTGAGTAGTTGTTTTTGTTTTCCCCCCTAACAGGTAAATAGCCATGTTGCCAGACACTCCCGGTCGCTTCTGCATGTCAACATTGTGACAATCCTTTTCAAACAGCAGATTTTTTACAGGCTTTCGTTTTTGAGTGACACACCTCACTTCCATATTAAGCCAACCTGTTTGCTGTTTTTTTTCTTTTTTTTTTTCTGCTTCATACCCAGCAGATTCAACCCCGAAAGCCCCACATCATTTTGCAGTAGACCTTGGAAGTGCTTCAGCTCTCACATGCTGCAAAGGAAATTAATCTTAAAATATACTTATACACCGACATCATGATCAAATCTGCCAAGAAAAAGCTCAGGTTATTTTCATAGAATTGTGAATAACTATTATTCTTTTCACGTAGAGTAGGGGAATTAAAACGCCATATTTTGAGAAGTACATTTTTCTGACAATATCTTAGACCAGCAATTGAACCTCAATATTTTTTCATGTATTTTTTCATGCTGATAGTTTGGCATTAAATAAACCTAAGTATGCATGTGTGCATATTGACAATGTTATCCAAGAGAAGAAAACTGAAATAAAATGAGGTTCAGACTTACCCAAAGTAAATATGTGCTGTACATTAACCTACAAAGAGAAAGAGTCGATCTTTAAGAGCCCATTTTATGCTCATTTTCAGGTTCACATTTTCTTTTTTAGGTATGCACTGGAATACGTTTATGCTACATGCTTATCTGTTCAAATCTATCCATTATTACAGAATATATAACTGTTTTTTTTTTTTGTTTTTTTTTAGTGCCTGTGTCTTTAAGCCCCTTCCCCCAAAAACCCAGTCTTTTCTGATTGGTCAGCGCACACAGACCTGAACCGGCAGTTCTGTTGACTGCCAAGTTTTAGCAGCCAGTGAATCACCCTGTCCAGCTGTATTTCTATACTGTGAATATCACCACAACGACTTCACCGCTGCACGTGTAAGCGCAGGAATCTGCCCCTTATCAGCAGTGCAGCAAGCTAACGCCTGCGCGTTCAACAGGCCAAACTACAAAATCGACCGGAAAACGGCATAAAACGTGTAAAAAAAACCAACCTGACAGCTTCCAAGTTTTGGGTTGATAGATAGCCAGTGCCTATAAATCGCTCAGTTTGAGCTGTTACTAGTTGAGCCAAATGCGCACACATAACTCAGTGGTTTTCCAGTCCATTTGGGAGCGTTTCCATCACAAAAATAAGAACAAGCCACTGGGTCTTGACATCCTCAGATGTTGGGAATAGAAAACGATTTCAGTGTTGGTTTTGGCGGCCCATCACAGAGGAAATGGTGTGCTGTGCTTGTACTGTCCACATCCTCATTAACAAATATCAGACAGTGAAGTTTCGATGTGCAGCACTTCGCCTGGCTGATGATGGTGCTGTGCTGGTGCTGGTTTTGTGTGCGGGCCATGCTACGAAAAAAAGGTGTTTCAGGCAGTTCAGGAGCACTTTTCTCAGAATAACTCCCTTCTGCGGGTACTTTGACTTTTACAGATTAGTAGATGTTTTATATGCGCCATGGGAACACCCCTGAAAGCATAAAATGGCCTTTTTAAACTGCATATATATGTTATTAATGTGTTTAAATTTCTGTCGGGGAAAACGGTGACTGAACATTCATCAGTTAATAATTGCTTTGTTTTTGGTTGGTTTGGCTAAGCAGTTTTCGTCAGACATGCATGAAACACTGCAATAGCCACAGGGTCACTGTGGAGCTACGAGGGCGTGTAATAACTCAGAAGGAAACAACATATTACTGACAAACATGTTTCACATGACAGAGCTCATTTCTACGATTGGGGCCAGCAGAAAGGACAGTTCAGAGATCCTATGCAACGACGCTGCCGAGATATCGGATTAAATCATGGCTTCATGTCATGTCACGTCTTCGCCGTTTAATTCCCCCGTTCAGACTTGGCTTTTTTTTTTCGGGACGTTAACAAAGAAAAGGGTGTAACCAGCCAGATTTAATCTGGTGCAGGGGGTTTTGGTTACGTAAAAATTGTAAAGGCCACTATGAAGGCGCATGTGTCATTTGTCAGAGGCAGTGCTCCCTGCGTAAGAGCTGAGGAGTGGTCTTTGTTTGCTAATGTAGGTCTCCGCTAAGGGGACGGCCTGGATGGCCCGCTTTCTGGGACGGCGGTGCTGCACATCACATGATGGGCTTGGCCCCGGGGTGAGGCAGTGAAGGAGTTTAACGCGGTAGCTGGATGGGGAGATGGAGGATGCGAGGTCGAGTGGTGGAAACGTTCACTCTGGCCCGTTTCTCAAAGAGTCAACTCCTGTTATGCCGACTCCTCATCACTTCCAAATGCTATATCATGCTGTTTAGATAAGGGGAAATACCCTGGCACGCGACCGTCTTCTTCCAAGTCGTAATAAATTCTTAATCTGCAGCCCGCAGTGTCCGATGTACGCCTGCGCAGATCTGTTTCACGAGACCTTTCTGGACCTTGTTCCGATGCTACAGTAGGTGACAGCTCAGAATACTGTGGCCTTCAGTCTTTTTGTAAGTGTTGGATGTGTCTGAATGCAGCTATCAAGCCTCGATGCGGCTTTTTCTGCAGTCACATGATCCGGTTCTGCAGAGACCAACATAAGAGAAGAGAAAACTCACCTCAACCTCTGCAACTGTCACTATTCAACCCTCAGCAGTATTCTGCCTAGAACATTAACTCGCAGCTAAACAATAAAAAGAGGAGAATATCCGGTGTCATTTCTGTTGCCAATAAGCAGCTAACAAGCTGTTTCAAAAAGGCTGACCATGATTGCTTGCGGTCAGACCTCCCCTGCCTGCTCTGATATTGACTAAAGTATTTAAAAATCACCCAAAACAATCTCATCATTCTCAGTTTACTTCCTTAGCAGTAGAGTACCGCACAGTTGTAGAGCCGAGTGCTGGTCAGAATTAAAGGTTACTCTAACTGGTGCATGAAGAAGGATTTTATAACCTTCCTCAACTTCCCCTCAGTCCCGACCAGACTCCTCAAAGCTGCTCTCCCTCTTTCCTTCTCTCTCCCAGGACATTGTGAGTGCTACTAAAGATGTCTGATAGTGTCGATATTGAAGAAAAACCACCAGCCCCTCCCTTGAGAATGAACAGTAGTTCCCGAGACTCTTCATCGCTGAATCACGCCTCTAAACCGCTTCCAATGGCTCCAGAAGAGAAAAACAAGAAGGTCCGCCTGCGCTCCATCTTCCCTGGGGGAGACAAGAGTGAGTACCGCCCCATGTGCCACCTTCATGCTCCAGCAACACTGATTCAATCATAATGAGCCAGTTGATTGTGTTTGAAAATACGAGAAGTGTGTTTGTAATCATTTTTTTTGGCTTGACTCCCACAGCAAACAAGAAGAAGGAGAAGGAGCGTCCCGAGATATCCCTTCCCTCAGACTTTGAACACACCATTCATGTTGGCTTTGATGCTGTGACGGGGGAATTCACAGTGAGTATCTATTTCACCTGATAATCAGACATACAAAGTTTTCTTTCCTCTGAAGGCAAAGTCCCGGGCACACATTTCTAAAACTCACAATTCCAGGGGGGGATCTTCTTTTTGAAAATGAATTTTCCTTCTCCTAAAGTTGGTGATGAAAGTGACTTGAATGACAGTCACTCCATCTTCCCTGTCAAGTGAGACCTGCGCTGAACTCCCTAAGCATCTCTCAGTAAATTACATTTTAGCTGCAGTTTCACTTTGCCGTAGACATTTTATTCTTGCTCAAGCCACAATAACATTAAATACCTTAGAACACTTTTTCCTCCACCACACACACACACAGAGCCAGAGGTTCTGGCGGGTCGGAGGGTCAGTGCGACCTCACCAATAGCTCAGTAACTCCGATCGTAATGCGCTCTCATATTCATGTGGAACGGGATCAAATGATGAAGTCATGAAATCATATATCTTAAAAGGTCAAATGTTTTCTGTGACATCATTTTGTTGACCGAAAATACATTCTGGCAATTATTCAACACCATAACTCCAGAACAGAAGAGATATTGTACTTTTCATTAAATTCATTTGCTTCTCGTATTCTGGTCTCTGTAACTTGAATTGCTGCTGGAGGCAGACGGTCGCAAGGGAATCGAGCCTCATGGAAATATATCCTTCAACTCTCATTTGTTGTTGCAGAGGAACTGTATTTGATTGTGTTCGTGATATTAATAACCCAAGGTTTGTGTATGCTAATCCTCCGTCATAAGTAAAATCTCCATGATATTGGAGCTATGGCAAAAAAAAAAAAAAGAAAAACGTGAACGTGAAGCGGATTCAAAAGAGAAGCTCCTCCTGCATCTCAGTCATTGATGGTATCAGCCACCACAACCTTCCTGTGGTTTGTAAACTGCAGAACAGGAAGACAGGATGATCGATAAAATCCCCTGATAAAATTACTTTTGCACTCACGAGAACGTTAACCAGTTTATTTCACGTCTAATTGCGCAACACCCAATCTATTGGGCCAGTAACAAGCAGTAGCCTGTTTGTGAATATGGCTGTCACACATAGAGCCCTATTAGTACATTTGCCAACCAAACAACAGTGATTAAACTTTGTTCTTGGCTCCCTGGAAGAACACAGCATGTTGCTGTTGACTTGCTCCATGATCCCCCTCCGAGTATCATCTTTTACTGACTCAACACTAGTTTCCCCTGCAGAACAGTAGGCTGTTATTTTCGGCAGAACTGAGCAAGTGTGAAGATATGTTCGAGCTGTTCCAACGTGAAATTCATCTTTAAGGGACACTCGGACCCCCCCAAAAACTAGTTCTCCGTCCTCCGTTAAAAGCATGCAGAAGACCGCCCGAACCTGTGGAAATGACGTAAGGA
>CAAKHG010001269.1:46927-69524 GCA_901007715.1 Dactylopterus volitans
TTCTCTTTCTCCCCCCCCCCCCCCCCCCCCCCTCTGCAGATCTACACGCGCTCAGTCATGGACCCACCAAAGCCTCCCACCCCCGTGAAAGAGGTGCTGACACCACCCGAGTCGCAAGTCCAGCCCGAGAACACGTCCAACACAATGTATCGCCACACTGACCGCCAGAGGAAGAAGTCCAAAATGACGGATGAGGAGATTCTGGAGAGACTCAGTATGTGTCCTTCAAACTACATGTTCTTTTTAATGTAGTTTTTGTAATTCTGAGGTACCAAATTCACTCAGTGCCACGTAACGAACGACCCAAATAGATTTTCTGATGTATTTTTTTTTTCTCATATTGCATTCATTTCTTTAAAGGTTCCCTTTACCTTTGCATTAAAGGGATATTTCACATTATCTAGTTTTGGGGTAAACAGTGCAAGCGCAAGTGAAGTAAACATTTTTTTCCAACGTAAAAAAACCGAAAACAAAAAAATAACAGATAAAAAACATAAAATGCTTCCATGTTACTCCAGTGGCGTCAATCAAGTGCCCCTAAGCTGTGACATTCAAATTTGACTGGAAGCAGTGTCATTTACACCATGTTTTTAGCCTAAATGTCGCCGTTATCCTGCTCACAGTCGCACGGGTGTTAACAATCCCTTTAAAGCATAAAAAAGTATAAAGTAGCACGTTGAAATCCATCCTTAGAATTACCACTCTCCTCCACTAATTGTGATGCCGCAAATCTTACTCATGGCCCCGCCTCTCAAAATTTGATTTTCGATTTTTTGTTCTTTACAGTGAAGGTCAAACATTCAACTGTAGAAACGGAAGCACATTTTTGACTAGAAGAAAACCGTAACAGTAACTGTAGCTGTTTTTTTTTTGGATGACTGTGTAATTGTGGTCTGGAAGATTTCTTTAAACTGCCAGGAATGGAAATTTGTGGAAAAACTGAATATCTCAATTTTGAGCACTTAATCAAATTGCAAAACACAAAAATACAACCACGTATGATGTAAATGAAACCGTAAAGCATATAAACGCTGCCTCGGGTTGTCCAGATCCCATGTTCATAGACGCAGTCCTGAGCACAAGACCTCAGTGTCCTCACTGGTAGCTAATGCCTCGTGTGTGTGCGTGTCTCTGTGTGATTGGTCTGTGTGTGCTTGTGTGTGTGTGTGTTTGGTTGGTTTGCAGTGGCGAATGTGATCAAATTTGGACAAAGATATGCTTCAACCATTGATTGTGGCCTTTCCTCCACTGCCTCTCTCTCTGCAATGTAATGTTAAGGAGCCTCGGCGTAAACTATAGCATGCATAGTGAAGTAGAAATGTCTGTGCTCGGAGCAGCTGCAGTGGAAGAAAACGGTCTTGAAAAAAAGCTCCGCACTTGCGTGTGTGTGTGCGTGCGCGTTATTCTGACCGCGCGCACCCAGACACACACTCACTCATTATGTATCTGTTTGCCCTCTGTTTACTCAGGGAGTATTGTGAGCGTGGGGGATCCCAAAAAGAAGTACACGCGCTTCGAGAAAATAGGCCAAGGGTGAGTCCAACCGTGATCATGAACCGGTCGCCACAGTTATTGAAAATAGAGCAATTTCAAGAGCAGTCAGTCTCGTCGGGAGAGACGGGGCTGCGGAGACCACTTTAGTGAGACTGAGGCCGAGGCAGAGTTAGGTTGAATGACTGGGAGAAAAATAAGCTGAGAGGAAATGAGAACCATATCCTGAAATGGCCAAAGGCCAGATTAGCTCATCTCTCTCTCTCTCTCTCTCTCTCTCACTTTCTCTCTCTCCCTGTCCTCCACTCTCTATCACGCTCCCCCTTTCCTCCTCTCTCTCCCTCCCCTCTGCGAGGTTGTTATCTTTTCTGACAATCTTTCCACCATTTCCATAATTGATCGGGCAGCTCATATCTTCGCCAGTAAATAAGCCTTTCATTCTCTGCAGAGTAATCTTTAACTTGTTAGCACCAAGGTCGCCGCTCCATTATTCAGAGCCCGTGACAGCACACAGGTGTAGCTGACAGCGAGAGACTGAGGGAAAGACCAGGAGGGAGTCCAAAGGCTTTTTAGTATCATGTGTAACACCTCCAAATAAGGGCATGAATACTGTTCCTTTGACCGGTTATTGCGCAAGACCAACAGTATTTCTTGTAAACTGAGTATTTATGTTCATGCTCGGAAGCTTGAATCAGAAGTGGCTTGCCGCTGAGTATTGGAAGGAGCTCTCAACCGTGTGCTGAAACGGTGTTAGGCAGAGGAGCACGACTGGGGATGGCAGGTTTTGCATGTGAGACAAAAATAGAAATATTCACAATATGCATAGGCAAATTTATATATGGCACTATCGACTGTCTATCCTTGCATCCCTGCGGGGTTAGTCTTCTCTTTTAAGCCAAATCAAGTTATGATATGCCACCATGTCAGCAGTCTCATGCTATATCTTCAATCAAATGCATTTGTTTCCCACTGAGTTGTTGAGAATTTGACATGTGGCAAATCGTAAAATGAACATTTCTGAAGGTTTTTCTAAACGACGTCCTTGTGTGAGAGACAGTAGTCAGCACCAAATTCTGATGGACATCATTTGAGTGTACAGTTTAATTAAAATGCTCTAAGATAGTTCTGACTTGGGAATTTGATCAGTTTTAGGTGAACATCTTCACTCGTGTTACATCAGTGCTCTGCTGCCGTCTCCATGTTCCACTTTATGTTAATCCCATGCACACCTCTGCACATATATCGAAGCTATCACATCTTAACGCAAATTTATTCCACAGCATATGTGTGTATGTATTTAATATTTCATATTGCAGTTTTTTCGACTCACATTTATGTCTATGCGCTGACACACCATGGCATGGTCCTTGTACATGGCAATAAGCCCGTTTCTGACTCCTGATTCTGAGATAAACGCAGCGCATCAGATGACACGCCATTAATTTCACTGTGATCTTGTGTTTCGACAGAGCGTCCGGCACCGTGTATACCGCCATTGACATAGCAACGGGCCAAGAGGCAAGTCAGCCTGCACTGCTGGCTATTCAGTTTTTCATATACCGTTTCCTCACCCTGCTCGCTTGTGGCTCACTCTCATCATCGTGTGTTTTCTCAGGTGGCCATTAAGCAGATGAACCTGCAGCAGCAGCCCAAGAAAGAGCTGATCATCAATGAGATCTTAGTGATGAGGGAAAACAAGAACTCAAATATAGTGAACTACCTGGACAGGTGAGTGTTGGCTGACCCCAATGTTTGCTTCTATGGGACAAATTCCATCTAAAATCCACTTACATAGAACACCACTCCGCAGAGCACATAGGCTGACTGCACCTCTACCAGGGTTTGTGGAAACTGACCTAGTAACTTTAGCATTATCCAGCTGGTGGAGTCATGAAAATGTCAAGATTGTTTATTGACATCAGTAGGTCACATTGTAAAAAAAAAACAAAAAAAAAACCCATCTGTTCCACATGTGAAATCTTTCGTTTTTGTTTTTCAAAGATGTTCAACCCTCCCAAACAAGTGTTTCTGTTTTAACCTTGCAGACGCATGAATGCATCTGGTGTCAACTCGCTGATAGCATCTGATCTTTGGTCAAACATTCAGTGCACATTGCTCACATACTAGCAATGAAGGAACCTCATCTTAGTTTTTCATTTCTTCACAATCTCATTCTTCTTCATTTTCCTTTCTAATGGTGGTCACAGTTGTTTAGAAGGCACATTACTGCCACCTACTGTCTTGAAACGTGAGGAACACTTTTAATCTTAATCAAACCAATGGCAATACTCTCAGTCTGCTTCTCCATGCCCTTGTTCTTGGGGACGTTTGCGCTTATATACAACATAGAGCCATGAACTGTCACACCTGGATTATTAAGAAAACATCACCATACTGGGATTAGAATTTCTCAGGCTGTTAAAGCTTGATGAAATCCGTGTCATGCCAGTGTTAAACAAATATTTTCTTTGTTCCTTGCATTCATCCCCTCCCCTTGTCTGCTGTGTTTTGTAGTTACCTGGTAGGAGATGAGCTGTGGGTGGTGATGGAGTATTTGGCCGGTGGCTCGTTGACAGATGTCGTGACTGAGACCTGCATGGATGAGGGCCAGATTGCTGCAGTTTGCAGAGAGGTAAGCAGCCAAGTTTGGGCATCAGCAGTACCACCCACTCCCTCTGTAGCTTTGTCGAGCTGCACTTCACCCGGCCAACGGGAAACAACTGTTTAAATTTGTTTGATACAGGCCACCCTTTGTTTTCTTGGGTCTAGATCATATATATATATATATATATATTTTTAAATATTGCACATAGTAAGTCTTTTTTTATTTGTCTTTTTCTTCAGTGTCTTCAAGCTCTGGACTTCCTGCACTCCAACCAGGTGATCCACAGAGATATAAAAAGTGACAACATCCTCTTGGGAATGGACGGCTCCGTCAAGCTCAGTAAGTCAAACACGTAGTGTGCCTTTGGGTTCAGTGTGGCAAAGTGAAGTTCAGGAATAATTCACGTTGATGCGTGAAATGAAGTTGATTATCGCTCGAATTACACTTGCATGAGTGAAAAATAATCTTTAATGGGATGAAGCAGAATGCAAACAAGCATTATCGTGACACACCACTGCTCTCCTCTCCCTCCGTCTCCTTCTGCAGCCGACTTCGGCTTCTGTGCTCAGATCACTCCAGAGCAGAACAAGCGCAGCACGATGGTGGGAACGCCGTACTGGATGGCCCCAGAGGTGGTGACTCGGAAGGCTTATGGCCCAAAGGTGGATATCTGGTCTCTGGGAATCATGGCGATAGAAATGGTGGAGGGAGAACCGCCCTACCTGAATGAGAATCCACTCAGGGTAAGCATGATGTCTTACAGTATGCATGGAGATGAAATATTCATATTTTATTCCATGGTGTCCTCATTTGATGGCGTGACTGTGTCCATCTTTGCAGGCGCTGTACCTGATAGCTACCAACGGGACTCCAGAGCTGCAGAACCCGGAGAGACTGTCATCTGTCTTCAGAGACTTCCTGAACCGCTGTCTAGAGATGGATGTGGACCGCAGAGGTTCTGCCAAGGAGCTGCTTCAGGTGGGACTGTGTTTTGGTCCTCCATAAATGTATATTTATATAAAGGTGGACAACATGTCTCGACTTCCCCCAACTGCACAAAAATGAAGCCAAAATATCACAGATGTAAGTACTGCCATCTTTCACATGATTATGTCACAGTGGTGGTCAGAGGATGGAGCCGCATTATCAAGGTCCCGCCAACTCAATCGTTTAATCCAGAACAACTATGTTTTTGCGGTTTAAAAAAGAAAAACACAGCTATGTTCTAGTATAGAGTTGTCAAACAAAAGTAGGTAAATGCGCCTGTAACTGCCGTTTTTTTTTTTAACTCATGATGTTACAGGCCTTTTTTGGATCAAATAAGTAATCAAGAAATAAGAAACTATTTTGAAGGAAAAAAATTTTTCAATGAGCACAGAAATTTGGCCCAATTTCCATATGAAAACATGGATGGTGTAAGATTTATGACCTATTTAACAACGAGATCTCCTAGCTTCACTTTTGGGAACTGATATGTCACCCATCGTTGTACATATGTCTATAATTCCTGAACACACACCCCTGTGACTTGTTGTAACAGTGTTTTACGTGTGCAGTTAGAAATACACTTCATTATACCATGTATGTGAAGGAAATGGACGCATAAGTGCAGTTCTGGCTTGTCGACAGATATCGGAGGGAGGGAAAAATACACACTCAAAGCTCCAATTCAGTCTTTTCTCAGTGGATCAGTCTCAGTTAACATTGCCTCCAGGACATTCAAGGTTTTACAAGACCATCCTGTAGAAGAAAAATGTCCATAAAACTGAATATGACAGTAAGATGCTTACCCAAATATATCATTTTAGTTGTGTGTAAATGCACAGCGTTGTTGCATAATGCCACTGTGGATGCTCCAATTGATCGCTCAGCTTTGTCCTCTGCCCTCCGCATGTCCTGCAGCAAATCTACGCTAAGTGTGAATTTTTTTTAAAGCCCTTTTAAGCACGCGGCCTTCTTTTATTTAATCCTCTTCATCTTCTTCTGCAGCATTCCTTCCTCAAGCTGGCGAAGCCCCTATCCAGCCTGACGCCTCTGATTGTAGCTGCGAAGGAAGCCATAAAGAACAGCAGTCGCTAGGGTGTGTCCTCTGTCCGCACCCGAGGCTGGAGCCCGGCCTGTGATGTGTGTGTTCGTTGGGGCGGGTGGGGGGGCTGGGTGTATGTGGGTTGGGTGACGTGACAGCACAAAGGGGGGTTATGTGACTTGCATTGACAGCACAAGGACAAAAGACCCCCAGGCCTCATTTGTAGGACGGACATCTGGCCTTGCAGCCTCTTGGCCCATGCTGCTAAAAAAGACCTTTCCTCCTCGTTTACTTCTGCAGCACTCTGTACATGTAGAGCAGTCCATCACAAGTGTGTGCGTGTGTGTGTGCGCGTGTGAGAGTGTGCGGGTGTGTGTGTGTGTGTGCGCGCGCGTGCGCGTGCACGTCTCTTTGTGTCATCTGTCTTGTTAGGAGCAGTTGCTCCTAAACCAAAAAAGTAGGGCGGAACAAATGCGAACGGAAGTGTGCTCTTTTTCCAAGAGGAGGCGAACGGGATGAAGAGGCGGAACTGAGTCAATAAAGAGCCTGTGACCTTCCCCGACCTGCCCAGCTTCAGGCTCCGTTTTTTCCCCCCTCTCCTCTCGTCTCTCCGCGGGGCCTCCATCAGGCCACACCTGCACCTGCGGCCAGCAGCCGACGCGAGAGAGAGTGACTCTGGGACTCTGGACCCAAACTCTGCCTGCATGACTAACGTACAGTTTGGCCCTGCGGAGAAGCATCCTCTGCAGATCCTCTCTCATCCGCAGGTGGCACGACTTTTCGCGTGTTTGCGTGCGGCGTGTGTGCGTGCGTGCGTGCGTGCGTGCGTGCGTGCGTGCATATGTGTGCGTGTGCGTGTGAAAACTCGAGCAGGGGCGCAGCTACAGGGGAAGAAGTCAGGGGGGAACCCACATGACCCGAGACAGGTTTAAACAGCTTTCATCCGTCAGATTAATCCTTGTTGTGGAAATGACCATCTCGCGTTTCATCCGAGCCGACGTCGCCTCCGAGTGGCCTGCGAGCACGGAGGTCACCTGCGGCTTGTTTTCCCTCGACTGCTCGCGACATATCGGTGCGGAATTTGACTCAGTTTCACATCACACACACACACTAATATTTAATGTTAAATGTAGAATGCAAATACTTGAAAGTCTAATATATTCACGTACTGACAACCCAATTCATTTCGCTGGCATGAAGATGATGCTCGCATTGTTAAATCTTTTAATTTTTTTTTACATCAGTGTTTGGTATAAAACACTAAATTATTAAAGCGAAATTATTAGAAGGTTCAGGTCCACGACTAATGCAGGCGTTTCATTTTTTTAGTTAATCTGATCATTTCGCAGCCGCGAACAAGCATCAAAAACCGGATTATCCGTACACATTCCGCGCGTTTTAATTGGTCTTCATATTTTTACAGAATTGGACGTAAAGCTCAACAGCTGTCTGAATTTGTGTCAAGTCGTCCATTTAGTTGCGTCCCACGGTTCAGTGTGAGTAGAAGGGAAGAAGGAGCTCAGTCAGAGGCCTCAAAATGTAATTAATAATTCCGCTGCATTACAACCGCTCTGGAATTTCAAGTATGCGTATATGCTTTGATGGACGGTCGTTTTTTTCGAGACGCCGACACACAGCGGACGGCCTGTTATCCTGCATATCAGCGTTTGGGGTTTTCAGGCAGATGCTTTGTCGCGTCACATGGCCTTCACTCTGTCACGGTTCCCCACAATGCCCCGAGCGGCCGCGTGCGCTCGCTTCTCGAGCACGGAATAGCAAGATGCGAACTGACCCGCTTTTAGAGGGGGAAGAAACATGCCAAGATAAAAAAAAAAAATGCAATCAGTTCATATTGATTGGTGAGTGGGGCAACGAAAAAAAACAAAAACAAAAGAACACCCTCAAACTTTCAAAACAACTGAACCATTAAACATGAATATAAAAATGCATTGCGTTTTTTTTTATGCATTTCGAGCGATTCTCCAGTCTTGTAAGCGCATCCCGTCATTTTTCCACAAATACAAGCAGACGACACGAGTAAGCATTTTTGGTCGAACCATATTAGAGTGCAGAATTCATTACAGAAACGCCGCGCTCACGTCGCACGGGGCGCCGTCCTCTGGCTTCGTCCTCGCCCTCTTCTTCTTCGGCACCCAAAATGCCGCCCCTTCGTGCTTCGGCGTGCTTTTGTTTTTCGACTGTGTCTTAACGTGCACTTGTCACATGGTCCGTGTGCTTTGTGGGGGGACTTTGCGGGTGGCTTCAGAAAGGCGTTAACAGCCCAGCGAGTGCCATATTAGACTCGTACCTCCTTAGTGAGCACTGGGAGCCGAGACTGCAGGGGCGGCTCGCGTTTGCTGATCCGCTGACATTCCCTCCACACCTGCTTGGCATTCAGACCCCGCACAGAAGTCACCTATGAAGTGCTTTGTATTTGGTAGCCTCATTTCCCACGTAGCGTCCCTCTGTATAGGTGTGTGTGTGGGTGCGTGTGTGCGTGTCTGTTGGGGGATGCGGGGGGTGGGCTACCTCAGTCTACACCAGTGGTGTTGTCCTTGCTGTACAGCAGAAGATGAAGGAGTCATGCGAAACCGGAGGATGCAACAGATCTCATGCATGTAAAACAAACTACACACTGTATCTCATCTTCAGATAGGTTAAGATTGTTAGGATATGTATGTAAATATAACGGGAACACCCCCCTCCTGGCCTACCCACCTTTTTTTTTTTTTTTTCCCCCCCAGAATTATGTAACTTAAAATGACAATATTCAGGTTGCTTTACGATATGTATCAATAACTTTTTTTTTTTTTTTTTTTTTTTGCACCCTGGGGAAAAAAAAACAAAAAACGAGAGAACACAACACACGCCGTCTCTACACTTCTGGAATCCAGCTCTCCCGTCTGGGCTTTTCATGGGACACTCCTTCATCTGGGCAGGGAGCCGCCGAACGCGGCGCTGCGTGCGCGGGCCCACGCAGTCTGTCCCGAGTTCCGCTGCTGAGTGTTGGTGCGTGTAGGTATGCGTGCGGTAGGTGTGTGTGGCCTGTCAGGAAAACCCTTCGGGCGGAGCCGGCGGCCGCGGGACGCTCATGTACAGGTCTGAACTGTGAGCACAAAGGTGAACCTTCGAGAGTCACCTCTGACGTGCCCCTTCTCTGTGGTTGCTCCTGTACATTCCTATCTTCTGAATGTGTAAACCTGTACACGTGGTGTGAAAAATTCCTCTATTAATGTGTATCAAGAGAATGGAACAAAGACAAAAAATGTTACTTTTTAAATTATTATCATTATTATTATTACTCTTATTATTGTCTAGCTTTGTAAAACTGCTGATCCATCTGGCATACCTCAGCAGGCTTTTCCCCATCTTTGAAAAAGGACAAACGAGCGACAGGGGGGGAAATGAGGTTTTGGATAAACTATTTTTAATTGTGGTTGAAGCAATAGACTTTTTGAACTTTGAATTGTGCATGGCTGTGTCTTGAGTGTAAAAAAAAAAACCAACAAAAAAACAAAACAAATTATTGCAGTTTGGGAACTGGACTGAAATAAAAAGAGGAAGAAAAACCAGAGTTGTGGCAATGCTTGGAGGCTTGCATCGTTTGGGTGTATTTATTTTTGTGCATTTTGTTCAGGATTTGGTGGCGGAAAGAGATGATATGCGTGTAATGTGATGTTCATATGGTTGTTTTCTGCATAAATGTCACCTTATATCACTGGTAAACAAATAACTGCCATATAAAATGAACGAGTAATACCCTCACGAACATCTTGCAAAACATCATGAAAAATGCTGTATAAGTTACACCAAAAAAATGTCTTAAAAAAGTTCAGAAAAGAAAAAAAAAGATTAAACATTTGGGTTAAGATAATAAACAAGAGTTGACATTCAGTCCGTCCACTGGTGCCGTGTTCGCCACGCAACCCACAATTCACAAATGATTCACAAATAAACGTGTAAAACTTTGCTGGTGTGCAAACCCGCTGCTGCTTTCGGTGGTTATCGCGTCGCTCGGCGCTGACGAGAGATTCCCTCCCCTGACAAGGTTATATGGCGGTCAGCTGCGTGGACGTGATGATCCTCAGGCTGATGGTGCCGGGCATCTCATCCGCCATCTGCCGGCCTTGCTTCCTCAGCTGGAGCCTCTGAGGATCCGTGGTGTCCTTCGCCGAGCCAGACAGCACCACTTGGCCCATGAACTGGTCTTTGACTGCGTTGCTGTTCCACACCTGAGATCAGCGAGGGCAGGTTTGGGGAAAAAAGCAAAAAAAAAAGAGTCACTTTCTGTCTGTCATCTATATGTAGGGGTGCCGCTCCCACAGTTCACATCTGCTTGTGTGCGGCTGGTGACTGATTTGATAATGCGGGGCGACGATAATGTGCTCACAAGTACAGCCGATTAAAAACTTTCATTACATTTGTTTCCAGGTCCTGGAATAAAACTTTTTCATATAATCTGGGAATTAAAAAAAAAGCAAAAAAAACTTTAAGGAAATGAACTGCAAATATCTAAAACACAAGAAATAAACTAATTTGAAGGAGAAAAATAATTGTGAAAAATAATTTTTTCATGCAGGAAGATAATTTTACCTGTCAAGAAATAGACACAAAGAGGAAATAAGAAAATAATATTGTTTCAAGAAATCAACTAGTAAAAAAACAAAACAAAACAGATGCCCAGTCATTGTATAGTGGAGCACATCAATTTCCATTCATGATTTATGTATCAAAGACTGTATGAATTGCATGTCTTCACTTCATCATTTCATTCTATTAAACACTTGTCTAAAAGCTTGTGACTTGTGTCTGAATGCATGTTTTGTCATGACACAATGACCTTGACCTCGAAGCAAATCAAATTGACTTTGAACCTGAATTGACATTCGTGCCGAAACCGGAAGAAACACGCTCCGGGCGTTGCTGATAGATTCACAAGAACGGGGCAAGTCTCCGAAAAACTGACCCCTGATCTTTTGGATTGAAAATTTCATTACGTCCAGCATATCAGGTTATCCTTTGAGACATTTGAGTGCACTGTTTTTAAACTCTGCATATGACATTGAGAATTATGGCCAACATGTGTTTTGCGAGGCCCTTTGACCCCGACCTCTGACGTTTTGATCACCAAAATCCGACAGAATGTAATCAGTTTATCCTTTAGCCAGAGATGACGTTCCTGCCAAATTCTGAGAACTTTCCCTGCAGGCACTCCTGATACATCGCAGTCGCAAGACTGGGAGGGACAGACCGAAAACATGACGCCTCTGGCTTTGGCGGTTGCCGGCATGGAGGCATCAAAAAGATTTAAAAAAAAAAAAAAGATAATCAACCTCATCATGACCGAATCCACAGTTTTAACTGGCAAGCACAGAATACTTTGCAGAAGTCCCCTTTCTCAGCGGAATTTTGCGATTTTTACATCAAGAATCGCCACGTCAGCCGAGCTAAAGTGTAGCTGTTTGGATGCTGACACAATATTTTTTTTTTTAAATGACTGCTTTGTTTACTTTGCATCGTATTTCTAGTTGGGAATGCGCAGGAAATAACAGTTCTCTTAAAATCTGGCTTGAACAAACACTCCGTGCCAAGGGGCAGCATAACGAGTCACTTTTAAGGGCAGCACTATATCTGATAACGCTAACGGTTCTAAGTTTGTTTTTCTGAGTCTGAAACGTGGACAATTTGGAGATGCTTTTTCCTTTCCATAAACCTTTCCTTCATTACCGTCCCCTGGCCAGAGTGGCGCCGTCTTACCTCCACGGTGAGGGGCTTTCTGGGTTTCTTCCTGTAGAAAATGCCGCTGACTGCAAACTCCGGTTGCAGCGTGTCCTTCTTGATGGGGGACTGTACTGAGCGTCCCTCGCAGGATATGATCACGTAGGGATCTGCACCTGGAGACACGGAAAGATCTGCCTCAGCATATCATGCTCAAGATAGACCAGAGAGGATTCTGGGTTTAAAAAAAAAAAAAAAAAAACTACCCTAATGGATGTCCACTAACCTCCTGAACTGTCCTGGTTCTGCAGCCCTTCAGCGTCGTGGATGTAGACATGCGTCACTGCTTGTGGGTATCCGAGGAACGAACTCCAGCATCTCACCTTTGGCTTATCCTCCGTCAGCTCTCTGCAAGAATAGAGGATGGAAGCGGGAACGCTATTAGGAGGAAGCCAAATTCCTCGGGGTCCTGATTATGATCTATGCACTCTAGACACCTACGCCGAAATCAGCATGGGAAATGATGTAACGTCTAGGCTGCACAAACACACCACGGCGGTCAGACTAGCCATGATTTCTGTTTTTTGGCCAAAGAGTACGTCAAAAAGGAACCAGAATCTTTAAAGAAAAACACAATCATTGCCAAGAAAAGCAGGCGAAGAAGAATGTTACTTATGAGAGATTAAGCCTCCATATTCCCCAAAACACCAATTTGTGTGCTTTTCCCTCCGTCCTCAGCTCTTCCAAGTGTCTCTATGGAGCAGATAATCTAATATAGGAGAGCGTTGCATCTCCGTCTGACAAACACCAGCGCACGCCCGTGCTGAGTCAGCCGCGCGCCGTCGCCGCGGAGACGTCACCGGACAGCCGCGACCGCCCACCTGCAGCCCGAGTCCACGTCGGTGAAAACGCGGATCATGTAGTCCCCCAGCGTCTGGGGCTTGAAGGTGGTGGGGATGATGACGTAGCGGCCCTGCGCCAGCGAGCATCTCATGAACACCGTGCGGGCGTTGATGTACGTGGACGTCGCCAGACACGGTTGGGATATGATGTCATGCATCCGGTACTTCCTGTTCAGCTCCACCTGGGAAGAGAGACAGAAAATCCACTTTTCTTCATCCAGCATTCATTGATAGGGACACAGAAGATGATTGTTTTTATATATATATATATATGTATATATATATAGTATATATACTGTGCTACAGTCCATGATGTCATACAACAACAAGATTTGAAACCACGACATCTTGAATAAGAAGTCATCAAAATTTATGCTCGGTTTGTTGAACAGAAAGTCAACTCACATCCAACCGGATTGGCCAGAATATCTGACCTCATTACAAGAAACATTATTTTCAAAAGTAACCGTCACCTGCTCAGGACTCAAATAAGTGAGGGAAATTAGCTGTGATGTCCCAGCTGCTGTGAATGTGCCTCCATGACGGCCCAGGAGAGGTCACATGAGGCCGCAAATCCCGCTACCTATAGCTGGGATTGTGCAGGCTGGGATTAAACTAATGACCATAAAATGGCACAGCAGGTGGAAACGAGACCTGCTGGGACGTCACAAAAGCCGTAATCCTGTTAAAAGGAATCTGGCAAATTGTGAAACACTGCCAGGGGAGCGGTTGCGCCGCTGATGCCGGCCGCGTGCGGGTGCACAGAATCGCACTTTTAGAAAAAATAAAGAATAAAAGAATGTGGTTACGTGACCGAGGTTTTAAAAAGACGGATGCGGCAACGTTTTTAGCGCACAGTTTTATCTTTTTGGCAGAGGAAGTGGGATGATAGGTTGAGATCCACAACGGGCCAAAATAGACCGACTCACCTATGTCACACATCTGATATATATATATAAATATTCTTGTTTTGTTTTTTTTAGCCATGGGAAGATTTCTTCTGTCGAGATATGAAGATCTGTTTCGGACTGTGCTGCTGTTGCATCGCTGCTGTTGCCACCGGCCACTGATTCGTTCATTGTTCAAATGGCTTTGTTTTATTCCAGTATTGCACCGCAGTTTTTTTGGCGTCCCTCTGAAGAGGAGGTCTTGTTGCCTCATTAAAACACGGGGTTACTAACTAGGCATGCTGATGCAATATGAAGGTCTTTTTTTCCCCAATAACATTTCTGTTTACTAATATATGTTGTTTTATTCCTCAAAAAAAAAAAAAAAAAGCCTGAAAAATCACGCATCTCCAGGGTAAAGCATGATGAACAACAGGGACCTGTACATCCTGGGGGCCCATGACCACCTTAATCTGCTCATGTCATCTGCGCACTTATGAATGTTTAAATTCTAATCATTTACACTGTATGTAGAGGAGTAATTGCCTGATTCTACTGCCTCCTGGTGGCAGAATAGGGAAAAAAAACCAATGCAATGTACTGTGAATGTGAATTTGTCACCGGTGACATCATTGGTGTTACGGAAGCGCTGTCAGGCTAGACACTTAGTCACCTCTGAGCTGCGGCAGCTGGGCTGGTCTCGACAAACTGGTCAGGATTTGCTCAAAAGCAATGCATGCTGGTACTTGTAGGCACTGCCTGCACAACCCTGCAGCCCGACTGGAGCAGGACAGGTCAACTTATCCTCAGTCAAGGCAGCCCTGTGACTGCCAAATGTCCTGCTTTCAGCGACTCGCGCATGCTCATGGAACGCAGTGACATTTCCCCTAAACAGAATAAAATTCCTTTAACTACTGATTTAAAAAAAAAAAATAAAAACAAAAAAAACCATAGTGGACCCAGAGAATTTGAACACAGCATCTGCAGCCCGTCACATGGCGGAAACCCTGTGACCATACAAACGACAAAGGTTAAATCCAGGTTAATATTTCAGGTTAACAGAAGCTCGGCTGTCGAACGTGCGCGCAGCTGTTTTCTTTCCCCCCCGATATGGTCGTTTCCACACCAGCGTTCGTCGCTGCTGTCCAGAGCTCTTGGCAGCGCTTCTGTCAGGACGATAAGAGCGCGCGACGTCTGTTTTAACCCAGCCACATGAGGAATGCACCAATTTAATCCTGCCATTTTAGATAAAATCGACATTCATTTTGGGATTCGGGCGGGTTTGACCATGTTCTGGAGCTGTGCTGATGTGGAACATAAATGAACATATATTTCTCGTCTGCAAAACGAAATTCACATTTCCTGAACTTGCGAAATCTTGCAGTTTCACAGTCGTCCTCTCGCGTGAAATCATATCTTTTAGAATAATGTCCTTTTAACAACGTATATTGAATAACATAGGAGATTTCGGTGGAGGCTTTGCAAGTATTGTGCCACAGGCAGCCTTGCACCCTACAGGGTTTAGAGGGAGACGGCGTCTAAAGTGTGTTCAGCTGCTAACAGCTTGAAGCAATCATCGAAAGCATGCGCACGCTTTGTGTTTAATCGCGGGCGATTTAACCTCCCGTTCAGATTGTTTTTGTTCCGATAAAACCCGGCGAGTTATGTCTGCCTGTCGCTGAAAACCGGTCACTGTTTGCACAACAAAACGAGCAGAGAAGTCAAAACGAAGCCAAATGGCCACAATGAAGTGCCAGAGTGTGATGAAATGAGCCTGTTCCCCCCCCCAAAAATAAACCAAACCTGCTTACTTGTGTCCACATCCTGGACAAATGAACTCCTCCGCACCCCGACGGTTTGATGATTAACATGCGACAAGCACTGTTACACTGACTGGCCAGAACATTATGACCTCTACATGTTTACCATATAATACAACGCAACACCTCTGCAATACACGCTCCCCTCTGGAGGGGTCCTTAATATTGCGGTCGCTCGTATGCAATCGGGTGACAAACTATGAGGGAGGCCTCTCAGCATGACCCCGAGCAGTTCGACAGCACCACAAATTACAGCCCCAAATAACAATCGTTAACCCCCCCCCCCCCGCTGTTGCCCGGAAAGTTGACGCGCAATATTCTTTTTCCCTCTTCTCGTGAAATGATCGCGACATTGTGATTTGCTCCTGACGGATAAAGTGCATAGCTTCTCCAAACCTTATTGATCGGTCTGCTCAAAGGCGATTACCGACGTGTGTAAACGGGAATCATAAAAAGGGGAATGTGCCTGTAAATGAAATTCTTCCAACTTTATGGGCAACAGTGTGAGTCAACACCTCTCTCAAACAAATTCAATAAAAAAAAAAAAAAAAAAAATCCATGTTAAAATCCTCCTGAAAGGAGAATTTATCACAGGGCTGTTGCATTGTACTCTATAGTAAACATGCAGCGGTCGTAATGTTATGGCTGATTCACATGTATTAGTTTTTGACCCTTCATAGGACCTCTGCATCATGGTAGATGTTTCGCTCTATGTCACCTTGAAAATGCTGAAGCCGATGGTGAGATTTTCTCCTTGACCAAACTTCCTGTGGATCTTCATGTCCTTCTGCTGCAAAGAGATCAGGACCTCGTCGACCTCCTTGGTGACATCAAACAAGTACTGAAAAAGAAGCGGAGAGGCATGGAACACAAATATAACACATGACAGCGGCCGGTAGACATGCCTCACGCGCAGCGGGTATACCTGTGGGTTCTGCAGGAACGTCGGCTTGTGGTTGGCGCAGCCGCCGCAGCGGTTTAGCAGCGGCTCGGCGTGTTTGGACCAGCTCCCGAAGTGCACCACCTCGTGCCAGGTCTTGTGGATGCTTATCACGGAAGTGTTGATGAGGCGGCAGACGTCAGCGTCGGTGAAGAACTTGCACCAGTCTGTGAAAGACATCCTGCAAGAGGCAAAGTTTAGAGCACGTTATGGCACCGCTGAGGGAGGAGACTGGAGCGGACAGAGGACGCCGTCAGGAGACCGTCACTCGCCAGAATTCGCCATCGTCCTCGACGGTGATGCCAAGGTTGCCCCTCTCCGTGTCGCCGACTTTTGACCATTCCTCGGAGCTGACGGGCGGCAAACAAGGAAAAAAACAAGTCTGTTATTATTCGCCATCGCTTGCAGGTTAATCATGATTAAATGCTTTATTCCAAGTATTTTCTACCAGGTACCAGATAAACCCAAATAAAATAAAATAAAATAAATCAACACAAGCATCGAAATAAAGAGTAATGGAATGATAGCAAGTAAACTCAAAAATTAAGAACAGAACTATGTTCTACCAGGTGCCAAGTAAACCCACATACCTGCAGTGAGAAGAGTAAAATAAAATTAAGTAATCAAAAGCAACAAAATAAAGTGCAATTTAAAAAAATGCATGTAAATTAAGATATAAAAAAAATAAAGAAAGAAAAAAATAAGGTATGTTCTTCCAGGCACCAAGTAAACCCAGACACCTGCAGCGAGGAGAATGAAATAAAATAAAATAAAATAAAATAAAATAAAATAAAATAAAATAAAATAAAATAAAATAAAATAAAATAAAATAAAATAAAATAAAATAAAATAAAATAGAGTGCAATTGAATAAATTCAACAAATAAAGAACACAAAAATAACATGAGGGAGTCAATCATATACAAATTCCTCATGGCTCAAACCGGAGCCATGCGGAATTTGTTGGATGAAGTCCCCATCTTCTCCCGGCCCGCAGAAGGTGGAGGGGCCCCAGATAGTTGAGTAAGCACACATGTGAAATGTGAGATGTGAAGTGGAGTATGAAACACTCCGCCGCTGTGGGTTTGAAATCTGACTCTAGAAAAAGTTTGCGTTGAGCTGCTGAGTCACTGCGGACTCACAGCAGATAAGAGTCACTCATACTTACATCAAAACGCGGCTCCATCTTATCATCCCTGCATGAATCTGCATTACAAACTCATGAGGAGGAGGCTGGCTTCCACCTCGAGCTTTGTCAGATCTATATTTATGTGCCTGTCTGAAACTCGCTGAGCATACAGACAATAGACGAGTGCTTTTTTTTTCTTTTTTTTTTTTTTTAAATAAAAACCTCATGTCTCGTTTGCTTTCACCAGCACCCGCGCTCTCCCCACCTGTCACTCCAGGCCCCTCTCCACTCGGTCTTGCCCCAGGGGTTCCTCATGCGGATCAGGGGGATGGTCTCGTTCTTGAAGTACGCCAGCAGTCCATGACCCAAGCGCACCTTCTTCACTGCGGTCACCGAGTATGCGTGGCCTTTCACCAGCCCGTTGGCCATCTTCAGCTCAATTTCATGAGGTTCTGCCTGATTAAATAGGGAAAAAAAAAAAAAAAACTTTCACAAGATTTCTCTGTGGCAACGAGGCAAAAGAGCGGGACAACTCGGACGCCAGACCTTAATGGAGCAGCTTATGATCCCTCCACGGTCGTACACCTTCAGCAGATCCTCAAAGAGCTTGTCCTGCTTCTCCTGGTCCTTGTAGTAAGCCTCTGTCTCCAGTCTGATGGCCTCTGCCACAGCGCCGCTGAAATCCACCACAGCGTCTCCAGTGTTGCCGCCCTCCAGAGACTCGTAGCAGCCGGAGAGCCTGGACGGGGGGTGCAGAAACAATGGCGAAGAGAGCAGTTGTTGCATCATATTCATATTGAGAACACAATATTGTTGCCATTGTACTTATATGAAGGTTTACTCACTTGGCGTAGGCCTTCTCCAGCAAAGCACTCCAGAACTCACTGCTGTCTTTGGAGTGACAGTAGATGAGCTCCCCATTGATGGTGGGGAGCCGGTCGTCTATCACCACGTCCACCCACTCGCCAAATATCCAGAACTGGAAGTGGAAGATTCCGGCATAGTTCTCCGGGTGTTTGGGGTCCCACTCCTGCTCCTTCCAGTCTGTAATTACCTGGGAAACGCAACAAACCGCAGGTGTTGACCGTCCTCCAGTATGACTGCACAGCAGATTTCTACACTGACTGTTTTTACGAAGTATAAACTACTACACACTTTTTTTTTAACAGGTGTATTAAAATTCTAGAGCCTTCGTTCTTCTGCATTTCTGCGAGTCCATGCAGCGCTGCAAGGCTATTATTCCACCACAGGCTGCCTTACATGACATTTTGAACTGTTTATACACAACATCATTCATATTATAGAGTTCGTGAAAATGACGCATCACGCTAGGTAATCTTTTTTTTTTTTTTCCTGCTCATGTTTAGCCTGCAAATATGAGGGACAGGTTCTCAGGTGGCTTCCCGGCCTCTCTGACCCCGGGTGAAAGGGGATCGAGCCGCCTCACCTTCTTCCAGAGGTGCGGCTTCAAAGCCAAACACGAGCAGGCGGCGACGAACCAGCAGTTACCCACAACCCCCTGGTTCAGGTCATGAGAGCTGATGCCCTCCACAAACAGACGAGGCTCATTGCAGATCTCCTGCAAGGGAGAAGTTCACGTGGTGACCGCTGCACTGGATTTTAGAACTAGAAGGGTTTGCCCGCACACACACATGCACTCACACGCACACACACCCTCTTTCAATCGATTTATCTGTCTCTCTCAAACACACACACACATCAAATATTCAAAGCCTGGATAACTCTGCTTCAAATTTGTTCATATCTTCATATGTTCTGTTGTGTTCAGAGTTGTTGCACCATAAATGTAGACACTGATGATTCAGATGTTGATTTAAATATAACTTCACACACACACACGCACGCGCACACACACACACACACACACACACACACACACACACACACACGCACGCACAACACTGCATTTCATGCACCCGCCTACAGTGGGAAAATGGTCGAATCCTGTGAATTCAGTAAAAATGTCAAAACATCATATATTTCCTCACAAATGCAGAAAAGATGGTTTTAATGGAATTCAATGAGGCATTTTTGGCCCCAAAGGTGTCTACTACATAAAAAATACTAATGCAATCAAATCAGTTAGACTCTAATCCCCACCACTGACCTGTCGCCGTACAATATAATACGTCCTTTTTTGCATCTTTTTAATAAATAATAACTTCAATAATTTACCTGGCATTTAAAGCGTTCAAATCCTGAAAATGGATTGGATGAATGGATGGATATTTGAGTGAAAGTTGTTTGAGGGTAGATTTACTGTCAGTCCTATAATACGTGTAACACATACGGAAGATTTAAATCGCGTCTCTCAAAGCCCGCGGGGCTGCGCTTTTAAGAGATTTATGGGAGACCAAAAAAAAAAAAAAAGCAGAAGGGTTGAAAATGACTGTCAGGTGACGAGGAAACTCGTTCCACAGGTGAGCAGCATCGACGCTGAGAGCTTCTCCTCTCCGCTTGGTCTCTGCTGGGAACATGAACGTTTCCCGGACAACCTGAGGGCTTACGGATGCGTCATCGTGGTCAACGAAGTCAGACGTGCGTTTAGGCTCGAGACCGTTTCGCGCTTTCCAGTGGAGGGAAAAGTCTTTTTTTTTTTTCCCCCACTCACAGGGAGCCAGTGCAGTCATTTAACTCAGTGCCCCAAATGAGGCGGTACTTCTCTGGAAGAGCTGCAGCTGTGCGATTGACTCCCTGTGAGGACCTTCACCACCGGAAAAATGCAGCCTGCTAAAGATGAGCGTATCTTGTTGAGACATAAATCTTTTAAATATTGCTTTTTTTTTTTTTTTTAAAGCGGTAGTAAGCAAATTAAGCAGCCAAGGGTTGGGGTTAAAAGGTTCCTGGCTAGGAGTCACTCTACCGACGTATACTCATCATAATATTTGAGTAAATAATTTTAATTTGCGTGACACAATTAGATGGCGAGTCATTAGTCGCCAAGTGCTCGCTCACGGGGGAACTGTCGGGTCTCTGGAAATCGACCTGCTCTACCTGTCATGACATGACCATTGTTGTGCTTTGGAGAAATGTAAATAAAATTGATTATACATGAACGGTTTAATTGAAAGAATATATATATGAACGCCATCTTGTAGAATAAGGTTTTGCGGGGAATCAGCCAGCACAAAGCCACCGGTGCCACTCACCCCTGGTCGCTTCCACTGCACAGTTCCGGACGGTGGTTTCCTGAAATACAGCGATGAGCTGATGGCCGGGAACTCCGGGTCCTCAAACAGTTTCTTGTCCTTGATGCAGTCCCCCTTCAGCTGAGCGTAGTGCTGGTTTTTGTACGGCACGGCAGACGAGAACATGGTCCGGATGCTGAGGGCTCACAGCTGCGGACTGATGACAGACAGCAGACGTTTGGTGACTTTGGGAAATTGCTTAGCAGGACTTTACGTGGGCCGGATCTCCCTTTGACCTCTGTGCCTGACTCAGTCAAGTTTTTTTTTTTTTTTTTCCCCCTAAAAATTCTGTTGAATTACATCCACAAAAAAAACCCCGCTGTGCTACTCCATTCCCAGATCCTCAGCACGAAGCCCTTTGACCCAGAATCCCTCTGGAAGTTGTGAATTTACTGAAGAACTTCCAGTGGTGAGATTTGAATAAAGTTTAAATAACTTTATTCTTAGAAGCCTACTCGTCTTCCTTGTGTAGTGGTATGAAGCTTTATTTATATGCACAGAACCCACAAATAGGAAGCTAAACCTATAACTGATTTTAGCCGTAAACTTCTGGACTAGAGGAATTCACACTTGTCCCCTAATTGTGACTTTTTAGCCATCGCAACTGACAGATTCGAGACTTCCTGCGCACATCGGACGCGCTTGTGCTGCGAAGGCGGCCACGACTCACTTGCCACCCGTGGGACATTTACTGTAATTCATCACCAACATCAACAACACTTCAACGCAGATGATGAACACGCACCCGAGCGTCGCCCGCTGAAACAACAAATAACGTGGAGCGCGTTCAGAGATTCACTTCAGGGAGGAGTTTCGTACTTATGTCAGAGGGCGTAATTAACAACGCAGCTGTATCCCCTCTGGGGGACTGCTGATATTTTAACTCCTGACCCTCGAGACCGTTCACGCTGACCCTCCGTGGCCGCAATTTGGACAGTAAGAGCCAACATAATTACACAGACGCATCCTGATGTCTTAAAATCGCCAAGAATAACACATCCAGGGGCTCTGAACTCTGGAGGCGGCGGTGTCTGGATGACGGGAAACAATCGGGACACACGTTCCCCCAGAAAAGGGCTCTTTACAGACACCGGCGGAGCAGCGAATGGCCCAGACGCATGAAGACGAATGAAAAGTCATCAACCTCGAGAACTGAATTATTAGTTGGGAGCGAGTTAGAATTTGAGGAGGCCAAGCGGGAGAGGAGAAGATAGACGAGGAGCGGAAAAGCCCACCCTACCTGTCAGACGGCTGTGGGACTCTCACTCCTTCCTGCTAAACAATAAGGAAGTCTCCAGGTGCGTTGGAGCTTACCTGCGCCGCCGTCCCTCCCACACGCTGCTGGCGCATGCTAGTGCATTGCAGAGCCACACCCAGGCTGCGTCTCCCCTGCTCTCCATTGGGTTTGTGTTACCAGCCAGTATTGTTGTATCTTTCCAGAAGGTTGCAACGGACAAATGAGCAGCTCACCCACTGCGAGGCTCCATGTGTGTGCGTGCGTGTGCGTGCGTGCGTGCGTGCGTGCGTGCGTGCGTGCGTGCGTTATCTGTTTGAGAGTTCCTGGCTTATGTGTTGAGGCAGGTTATTTTTGGTTGGGTGTTTGTAGAACAAAAAAAAAAAAAAAAAAAAAGACATACAGATTTTCTAATCAGCTTTGATACTGAACCCTTAAAGGTGACGCCAGTTTACATTCCGCACATTTCCGTCACGCATGCCGGTACATAGTGGTAATGTGTGTGTGTGTGTGAAAGAGATGTTTTTTTGAAGTGTGTTTTGCTTTGCTCCAGAACCAAATGAGACATCATCAGACCCAAGTCCTGTGTTTAATACTGCACATATGAATGAGAAATTTTTAACTTTTTTTTATATAT
>CAAKHG010001272.1:1770-15361 GCA_901007715.1 Dactylopterus volitans
CCCCCCCCCTTTTTATTTGTTTTTTTTTTTTTTTTTTTTTTTGTATTTCATGTGAGGACAAACTTCTTATAGAAATCGGCGCCACAGGTCCCCGGAACTTCCGAGACACTCATCGGTTTACAATCGGACTCTCTAGCAACACTTAAGCCCGTTAAGTGTTTTAACTGACAATTCGCTTTTAAATTTTTTTTTTTTTATTCCAACTGTAAGTTTGTTTTCATGTCTTTGTTCATGCTGTGCGTCCCTCAACTGATTCCTCCAATCTTAAACGTTGTAATAATGGTGATAATAATAATGCACAACAAGTATTATGCATACTATTTTTTTCAGGACAGGAATATTTGTGCGGCAGTAATGTCATATTCAAGAATAAATACATTATGGGAGCTTGAGGACAACTTAATGAAAAACTTTTTTTTTTTTTTCTGAAATCACACAAAAACTGTTCTCCAGTTTGTTGTTGAGGGTGACGCATTGGTTCTTCGCCTGGGTTCCATCCTCCGCCCACCCAAGAGAACACGCATCGGCGCGGTTACCCACCCGCCTGTAACCATGGAGACACCGGCCAAACCCCCGCCGGGCCTCTGACGGCTCTGACGGTCGACGCCCGCGCGGCTTCGGTTTTCGAGCTATTCACGCGTGTCGGGAAGCTTTTTAATCGCACCTGCGTTTGGAGTTCTCGTTCCCCGCCTCCTCCCCTCTGTGCCGCCCACGCACGCGACAACAGCGATTCACGGTCTGCGGGGAAGAAATAAAGAACTTCCACATTTAAAACGTATGGACACGTCCTACTCAGGCGGACATGCTCACGTTTAAGCGCGTGCATTTCTGACCTTCAGAAAAAAAAAATCACAAGAGCAGAGCTTTTTAATAAAACTGGCATGCAAAGATATTTAATTTGGTCCGGCAGCTAAGCTCCAGTTTACTTTCTTTCGAGTGGAGGCTAACTAATCTGCAGTGGTTGATTTTTTTTTAATTTTTTTTAATATCGCTCCAGTCAGTCTTCTCCACCGTTGTGGATGTGAAACATGATTAGCCAGCGGCCATCACATTTGCATCATGTGGGTCTGAGAGATGGCAAGGTAAATAAAGATATTCCACAGGCCAAAGTTCTGCCAGTATAAAATTAATTGCCTCTTTCTTTATTCGGAGAAAAATGAAATGCAATTTATTTCTTTTCCGCGGTTTTTGACATACCAAATAAAACTTTTGAAACAGATGTAATTATCGGCGAACTTGACAGCCAACATAAAACAAACAATTATGCATCAATTTCCCTCAGAAGAAGAACAGAGGTGAATAATAATTTTTTCTATCAACTCCAAAGAGGGTTCAAACGAAATGAAAAAGCAGCGGGGGGGGGGTGATTAAAAAAACCGGAGCCCTCTCCCCGGCCCCGGCGTGACTCAGTCCTGGAACTCGCACAGGAGTAATGAAGTGCGCTGATTCAGCTTTTACGAGTGTTGGAATTAAACGTGTCCCCGTTTCGTATTTAGCGCCACTCGAGCTTCGCGTCGGGCGAGCACCGGACCTTAAATCTGAGCGTTTCGTCGTACCCGATGGTCGCCGCCTGAGAGCGGGCTCGTGAGACGTCGAAAGATCTGTGGTGTGCCTGGAAGTCGGTCGGCATTAAAACTAAGTATTCAGTTTCAAATTGTACTGGGAGCCAGTGCAAAGACACTAGTAGAAATGTAATATGCTCCCTTTTATTAATGCAAATTAAGAGGCTGGAAGCAGAACTTTCGAATCAGCTGCAGCCGTGAAAGTTGCCTCTGACCGTGGTGTGATCACTGGGAGTTGCGCTAGTCAAGTCTTGGGAAAAAAAAAAAAAAAAATAATAAAAATAAATGAAAGCGTCTATGACCTTCCTCATATCAGTGAAGTTAAGGGATGATTTTATTCTAGAGATGCTTCCTAATTGCAGGATGCACGCTTGAACAACCCTCCTTAACTGCTTTTCAAAAGTTGAGTCTGGGGTCAAATAAGACTTCTAAATGTCTGCGGGAAAAAAAGGTCTAGCTAATAAGTTCATGTCCATAAAGCAACTTTGCAGTGAAATAATCCTATTAGGGCCATTAAGGATTAAGGGTATATATAATTGGTTGTCATCTGCATAACAGTGATAGCACCCCTCACGCTTTAGCATTATGTGAACCAAGGGAGGCATATATAAAGAGAAAAGGTCTGGACCCCAGAATTGAACTTTGTGGAACTCCACAAGTGGTATAAACCACAGAGGATAAGGAGTTACCAAGCAACCCAGGCAAGGCTCAACTGGACAGATATGATTTAAATCCAGCTAAAAGCAGGACCTAAGGTACCAGTATCCGGTAAAATAAAGCAGAGTCGAGCAATCTCACTTTGAGAGAAAATCTGAGTGGAACGGAGCTAAAATTCGATTTTCATCTAAAAAGCGTCAACTGATCATAAACATTTTTTCTTAAAAGAAAAAAAAAAATTGGATAAAAATGGCAGTTTAGAGATTTCGGCCAATGGTCGGCTATTTTTCTCTAGTAGCTAACGTCTGCGTGGTTCCAGGTCCTTCACCTTCCTGACGCTTACATATTCAACCAGGAGCATCACCAGTCTCTTCTGGGACTTTGAGTGATAAATCCATATTCATAGATTCACTATTGAAATTTTTTTCAATGGCAGGGATCATTAGCATGGATGCTATTCTGCCAGATTTGTTTTCCTATGGTTCCTTGGGAGATTCTTCCGACCAGCCAGGGGTCTGCTGTCACCTTGTCAACTACTTATGCGTTTGTCTGTATGCAAAGCTCATAGCCGCAAATATGCAGGTGTCACAAAAACAACAACAACATATGTATATAGAAAGGCCTTTATAATAATAGATACACTTTGAAAACATTACTTTTTAAAGACAGTTGTAAAGTTTAAAGACAGTTCAGGCAACAAATAAGCTTGTTCATATTTGTTTTATTTTTGCCTTACGGTCCCATAATTTATTCATAGATTCAACTGACATCCCTGCAGTGCAAATATTCTGATTGTCCAGTTTTTTCCTGGATAAAATGAGGAATACTTCTGAGTTTTTCATTACGGGGGGGTGATTTTGCACACATATTATTGTAGGAATAAGTCTGGGTGAACCAGTAAGTCTCAAGTAAAAATAAGTGCGCATTATATCCAAAGCACATATTGTAGGTTTCATACCATTTTATTGTTTCCTTTAGATCTGTAAGTGAGACGGTAAATGGGGGGAAACCGCTGGCGAGGCCATAACGGGCCGGACAGAGCTGGCGCTGACGTCTGTAATTTTACTGTGAAATTACGTGAGGAATTCTCCGCGTCTGCCGGAGCTGCGCCGGGGGAGCCCGGGGGAGCGAGGAGGGATTAATAACTTGATTTATGGTGCTGCCGGGCAGCACCAAATACGGACTTGGAAAAGGAAACAAAAGAAGCTTTTGACATCGACAGTCAAGCTAACGTTTCCTGTGCTGGCTGCTTCGGCCTCGTCTGTGAGTGACGAACAACGTGGACGCGACTGCAAAGAGGGAGGGAGACGTAATGGAAGAGGAGTCGGTGTGACCTGTGTGTGTGTGGGTGTGTGTGGGTGTGTGTGTGTGTGTGTGCGCGCGTCCATCCCGAAGTCATGATGTGTTTTCTCACACGCTCTTGAAGCGTTCCCACTGGGGAACTCCGGGAAACGGCGGAGGAACTGGTGAATTAATTGGAAAAGAACGACTCCAGTTGCTGACGTTGGAGAGACGACTCCTCATCTCCAACCCCCTCCCACGGTGCCAGTAGGCACTCACTCCCCCAGGCCGGGAACCCCCACCCCCCGCTCGGAAGCAGGGTGGGAGATTTGGAGCCCCACAGCAGCACGAGGCTCTGGAGCAGGGGTGGACAACTGGTCCATGAAGGGGCCAGCGTGGCTGCAGGCTTTCATTCCAACCTCAGCTGAGTGAAGACATCTGATTGGCAGGAGCAGGAGCAAACCTGGTTCCACTCAACCAATCGACTGTCTTGGCTTTGCCGCATCAGGTGCGCTCCTGCTTGGCTTGGAATGAAAACCTGCAAGCCACACGGGCCCTTTCCTGGACCAGTTGCCCACCCCGGCTCTGGAGGCAACCTGAAAGTGTCCAAACTGTATAATAACAACTTCCTGGCCTTTCAGGAATGTACAAACATCTTTCCTGCACGGGATCATGAGATGAGGAGCGGTAGAAATCGGCGGACGCGCCGTTTGAGCGTCACAGTCCCCATGAAAATCCGAATCAAACTTCAGCACTTGAAGCTCGGAAGAGCCAAATAATGAGTCGGTGGCGGTGAAACTTTTGTTTTTAAATAGTTGAGTCCCAAAGTTTGCAGATTCCCCGTTCATCTCTTTACCATACTGAGGTGTGTTCAACCCGTAGGCGCCTGAGTGATTGGACCCTACTGGCTTCCATAAACGGGTGAAAAAAAAATGCCCCATGTTGGAATCAACGTATCTCTTTGCCATTTCTGTCATTTTTTTTTTTTTTTTTGCTAAGAATAACGATTTATGCTGCGTTTGCTGTTGGACGCACAAGAATGATTTCATGTCTTTTGGGTGTTTTTTTGGACATTTGTACGTGTGTAACCGTCCAGTCGGAAAATACTATGAAATCATCGTGTGCACAATACAAAACATAAATGATTATTATTAGCAAAAATGGCAGAAAAACACATTTATTCTGATACGGGTCATTTTTGACCCACTTACAGAGGCTTGGGGGAGTAACATCAAAACCTAAAATGTACAAGAGGTAAATTAGAATGTTTTTTTTGTGGAAATCAACCTCACCAGTCCATTTTTGACCCGCATTGAAGGAGTTAAAGGGCTTCAGAGCGGCTTCTCCATGACACGCACATCTAAAAATGCTGAATGTGCCCTCCCGCCGCTCGTCAGGTTGGTGGAGTACGGATGTTTAAAACAGGAGCCTTGATTAACATCGATTTACAACTATTATGTGTTTTCACGACTGTCGCTAGGTAACGACGAAGGAGGAAGATCTCCATGTGCTTCATCCCGCCTTCGAACTTCTGACCCTTTTTTTTTTTTTCTCTTTTCCCCTGCAAGCAGAAACTGGCATCAGCAGGCTTATTTCTGGCGGCGGGCTAACCAGACGCCGCACAAGCTATTTCGCAGGCTGACTAGCTCCACTCTATTATGAGTAAATTGACCCTTGAGTGTTAAATTGTCAGAGTTATCACTCAGTGTAAGAGCAAATAATTACACGCTAAAAGTGTATGGTACACACTCCGCTTCGTTTGCTCTGCAAGTGACCTCGTGAGGAGGGAATATTTTTAGGCCTCCGTCACACGGCGACATCGAGAGTTATTGTTTTAATCAGCCGGCGAAACCGTTTCAGAGGTCCAGCAGGATGTGATATTCGTGACGACGCTTTCACGACGCAACCGTGGTGCTTCTCAGGAGCTCAGAACGGGCTCTCTGGCCGCCATATTCGCATCTACAGCGGCCCGTAAGGGACAAACCAGAGCACGCTCACATTTTTGGGCGAGATGGCGAAGGTCTGGGCCTCCCGACCGGCTTCAACAAAGTTTTGTTTTCTTTTAATCATTTCATGCCGCGATAAGTTTCGGGAGCATAAAATCTGAGAAATGGCGGACGGCTGACTGTGACGGCCGCGGACCACACGCCAAGTGCAAGCTTAATTTTTGCACTAAGCCACGCCCCCCCAAACATTTCATGTCACGGGGTTTGTTTGATTTGTAAATTCTTTGTGCTGTTTTTAATTGCGTGCGCATATTTTGGCAAAGTCGGGTTCGTCCATTTTTCTGTTGGAGCAATTTTCTTCGTTACCGTGTCTGCGGCGGGGCAGCAAAAGGCGTGGCCAAGGATGGAGGAGGGCCTTAATGCCGTGAGGGGCCGTACCATGTGTCGCCATCTCAGAGGGGGGTTTTGTGTTTAGTTAGTGTTTCTTTTTGCAACGCTTAAGGTTGACCTCCATCTAGTTTTCCGAAATTTTGTGTTATTTGGTTCGGCAAAGCCCCGAAATGTGTCGCCCCATGCCTCATTTTGTTGGGTTGGTTTTGTTAAGCTAACACCTTGTTTGTTTGTTGTTGTTTTAATATAATTCTATTTCGTTGACCGCTTTTATAGGCCTACTTTTTAAGTTATTTGGCTGCATAATTTTCATTTTTTGGGGGGGTAAATAACGCCCTTGTTTCCTCGTTGTCCCACACAGGCTTGCAGTACCTAAAGTCGCCACTAGATGCCGCAAAATCTTGCACGCCGGAAACCTGCCTGAAAACGAGCGGCATCGTGGTTCTGAGAGCGACTCCGACTGGTCCCGCCGGTGGCTCGGCGAGGAGCGGGAACGCCGCCAAAGCCTCAGACCAGTCGGGGCATTCCGGGCATTCCTCCGCAGACCAGATCCCGGCGGATCTCCATCCGACTGGGGCTCGGAGGGTATCATGTGTAAACCCCTTAACGTGAGAGAGGCCGAGCGCCAGCAGCTTTGCCGCCGCGCGAGCTTCCTCCGCGCGTTTCCCACAATGCCGCAGCGCCGCAACGGCTCAATTCATCTGACGCCCCCGCGCGTGATTTATTAGGGCCCTCCGCAAGGTTAAAAAGTTATGGCCGACTCGCGACTCGTCCCCCATATTAATTACATAAGCGGGACGGCGCGGGGAGGGCAAGAGATGGCCACTGATATTCCCCGAAGTTGCACAAATCAATCAATATTGATCAGCAATACCTTGATGTATGGCAACATCCCACACCTGAGACCTTGGGCAGCTTGAGTGATGATGGCATCCAGAAATGCTGCTGTCTCGAGAAACAATTTCCCCCCAAAATAAATAGGACGGAATTGCGATCTGAAGGCGCGGCGACACACACACACGCACGCACACACACACACACACACACACACGCACGCACGCACACGCTCGCTCATTGTTTTTTCTGTCATGGAAACACTCAGAGCCACTCAAAGCAACGCCGCCGCGGATCCCCCCCCCTCCCCTCCTCCTCCTCACTCCCCCACCTCTGCAGTGATGAATATGGAATGAAATCCATACGGTTTCTGTCAATAACGCGGCTGCCAGCGCGGCTCCTCGGCCATCGCGAGCGGCCGCACGTCGGGTGGGCCGCGGCGCGACGTGACGCGAGCTAACGAATAGCGCCGGAAAAAAAAAAAAAAAAAAACCCGCAAAACATTACTTCGCAGCCTCGTCGCGCATGAATAAACATGAGCGCGGGAATGAAATGTTTACTCATAAAAAAACAGGAAGGGGAAGGAGGGAAAAAAAATAAATAAATAAAATCCTGTTTCACTTAAACACATTTTTGGATTTTCACCCTGACACTTCAATTTAACAGGGTGGCTTTTATTCAAATTAAATCAGAGGGGAACGGGGGGGGTGTGGAGGGGAAGGGGGTGGGAAAAATGGAAGGAAAAGATGCAGTGGGAGAGGGTAAACACACACGCGCACACACATACATCTATATACACTCTCTCACATGACCACACACACACACACACACTCACTCACACACACTCAAGGACAGAGGGGAATTAAGAGCAGGCTGAGGCAGGTTTGCTTTCCCTGGATGCTTCAGGCTATTTCAGGAGGCTATTTCAGGTCTTCCGTCTTCTTCCCGCGTCTCCTCTCTCTCCAACACATCCATCTGACTGCAGCTGTGGGAGGGCACGCGGGTATTTTTAAACGCCGAGGCTCACCGGCGCCTCTTCTTCTTCTTCTTCTTCTTCTTCTCATCCTCTATCCTTCCCCTTCTCGGATGTGCCCGGGATCACAGTTCTGCCGCCGCCTGTAAACGGCGAGGCGCAGGAACCAAAGTTTGACGGTTTAGCTGCGGAAAAAATAACTCCGGTGTTTGACCGGATCGGGCCGGCTCCCTCTGCATGTCTCGGGAAAGTGTGGAACCCGGCGGAGGGAAGGCGTCCTGCACGGGCTCACGGAGCGGGCAGGCAGCCCAAAGATAAACGCTGCGATTCGTTTTACCTTGAAAGCAACTCTGTGTCTCTGGAAATGTATGAAAACATGTCAGAATAATGCAGAGACCCACGAGAGGTTTCCATTTAACATGAAGTCTATTTCCCAAAAAAAACCTCACTGGTCATGAGGTCCCACAAAGCAACAATGAAGGCAGCTAAGAATCATAACTTGGATTTATTCATTATTTATTTATTCATTTATTTATTAATAACTAATGATAGGGGTGTAAAAACACAAGTCTCATCAGAATATGATAATATATCGGCTCTCCCGGGCAGCAACTCAATGTTGTGTACACTTGCAGTATCAGTGTATCCTGTAACTGTACTCGTGTTTCGTGTCTATCATATCGATTACGTTTGTGTCTGTTACATATTTTTTTGCAGTGTTTTACTTTCTTCCTTTTATATTTATACTGGATTGGAGCAACAGTATCTCCTCTCCCCGGGATTTAAAATGTCCTTATGATTCTGAGTATGATATTTGTGGATAATGAGTAAGTGTGCAACGGCATGATTCTGATAATCGACCGATATATTTTAATATCATATTAAACAAAAGATACGTTTATATGAATGAAGAACAGCTAGATTAATATCGCACTATTCAATTCCTGAGCTTTTCCATACATTTAAAATGAAAACCGATATGCAATCGAGTGAATGTCAATAGCTTTTTTTGTTGTTGTTGCTTGCCATAAGCTGCCCTCCGGAACTGAAGCGCCGCCAGCATGTTTCGGAGTGAGCAGCAGGACGTGCGCATGGGAATTTCAAAATAAGGGCACATCACGTGTGGATCGCCGTTTTCATTTTTGCATCGACGATATCTGATCGTTAGTTAGTCTCTGGATGGGTGTGTCGGTGTAGAAACATTCACAGTCCCGAATTCCTACGTCTAACAGCCGGCGCCAGAGTCAAAAGTTTCAAGCGTAAGTCGAGCGGTGGGTCACTGCTTCTCCCCGAGGAGCTGATTGGTTGAAAAAAAAACAGTCTCGAAGGTGCACGGATGCGCGCTTGGTTTCAGATATGACGATTGTTCTGCTTGAGGTTGTTTTTTTTCTTTTTGAATTGATTCCTGGTAGTCTGAACATTAGCCTCAGCGCTAGGCTAAATATTAGCTTAATTCCTCTCAGGGGGGATTTTATAACAACTGATGCAGCCGATTTTGTGCAGATTATGAACTAATGTTCTTCGTGTGTGCACAAAGACAGAAATGTGCACTTTTTTTAATCTTTTTTTTTTTTTTTTTGTCAGGTTATAGTATAAATCCGAGCATAAATCTCCGCCATTGTGAATCCGGGCACGCACAACTGCACCTGTCCGTCCCCCCCACAACCCCCGTTTCTCCCCCTCCAGCAGTTAGCCATAAAAGGATGTCATGAAGACATCTTTAATAACCTGTTTGCATGTGAATGCGTCTGCACGCTCCGCCACTCTCCCCGCTTGTAAATGAGCGCAGGGGTATTAAAACGAGATCAGTTTTACGAACGGCGGACGTGTCCGGCTGTCAGTCCGCCCGCGACATCTCCATCGCGGCCGGCGAGCTCTGCTGACGTCGCCGGTGACGTGCGGTTTGAAAATAGAAGCCTTGAACATAAAGAGCAATAAATGGAGAAGACAATGAATTCAGCACTTTATTAGATCACGCTGGAAAAACGCTGCAGGTTGCATATGCGGTTCATAAATGACAGCCCATATGTGGGAAATGGCATATATGTATATATATATATATATATACATGGTGGTGATGGTGATGAAATTATTTATTTCAAACATGTAATTGAGACAAATGACAGAAGACAAGAAAAAAATAATCAAAAACAAAATGAAACATAATATCATTAAGTGCAATGGACCATAAACCTCTATAGTAACTCAATGAACAGCAGCACAGAGACATAAGCCAATCACATGTTTGAAAAAAAGAGCAGGAAGAAGTATAAACTCATATGTTACAACTCCTTTCCTCATATGATTAATCAAAAAACATCTACTTCCTTTTACAATTTATAGTGTGTACAATCCCACACCCTACAAATATAAACAGCTGTCCAGATTTTACTTGCATAATCTAGCATAATCAAGAAAGAAAATAATCATTCGCTATCCCAATTTTATCGACAATCCAATACAATTAAAAAAAAAATCCCTGTTTCATTTAAATATGTGTATGAATATGAAAATAAAGATCCATCCCAATTCATTTACGTATTTATCCCTAACAGTATAAAATAAACAACTATCCCAATTCCACATGCATCGAAAATAACACACATCTGGCCCTGGATGCACGGGGAAGCATCCATTTAGCTGTCATCACTCTACGGACGCCCATAAGTGCAGCAGTTCCGCTCGGCCCGCTCGGCTCCTCAGCATTCAAGCAATGACGGGCCCACTTCCTTTTTGGGATGACATCGGGACTCATGAGGGGGGGGGGCGAATTACGCAGGAATCAGGCTCATATCGCGCTGACGTCTGTTTTTCACAGCCCCAATGACAATGTCACGCCGTATGATGTACAGACGCAAATGAAATCTCACACCTCTGGCACATTCTGTTTTTCCCCACCGGCGGCGGGATAATTCGATCAAATGACTCGGACGCGTTTGCGCGCCGACCAACGGTGTCCTTTACGGATTTTGCGAATCGGATGGGGGGGAGAAAAAAAGTGGGACTGGCGCATCGGCTCGGCTGGCGCCCGTGTTTAATATTCAGATTGATTTAGATCAATTTCGGGTTCACACCTGCTATCAGAATGCGTCCCCGGAGGCGCGTGGCGGGCGAGCCGGCGTTTGTTTTGAAGCTGCAGACGCTGCAGAGAGAGAAGTTCGCAGCGGCTGTTTGGTGCCCTGCCTCAGGTTCACGCCTCACAACCACGTCCAAGTTGTTTGCCATTTAAAAAAAAAAGATTTTCCACAAGAGCGTCGGGATTACTTGTTATACTTGTGCACACAATTATGAGAGATGAAAAAGCTGTCCTTCAACGGGACACTCCTTTTTTTTTTTTCCGTCCATACGGTGCATATTTCCCCCGCTGCCAGAACCGCAGTTAACGGTAATGAGATTCTCTTGCGGCGAGGAGGACGGCTCCAAAAAAGCTTTTGTTTCGGGAAAGCGCCGATGAAATTGGGATAAAATGCAAATGAGACGCCGCTGATTACGTGCCAGGATCTTGTCAATTTTTTTTTTTTTTTTTTTGAAGAGTCGCTACGAGGACGCCATCAGCCGTCTGAGGGTGTCGTTAGGCTGTCCGCCGCGTCGGTCGGGACGAAATAGGCCCGCGGCTGCGTCGCGTAACGGCGGCGGCGGCGGCTCATTGGCATGCGACATGCGCCGCGGCGAATTTTAGTGCAGATATTCATGGGCCTCTTATGACATTTCCTTTGTGCGGGATGAGTTGCCACTTAGTATCAATTTTGGTAATGTGGAGGATCCCCTTACTTTTCATCCCCATAATCTTGTCCAATATTTTGCTTGATGGCCAGATAACTGCATATGCTAACGCCGCGGTCCGATCCCGCCCCCACCCCCCCCACCCCCCGCGGCACGGCGGCAGAATGAGCATCCATCTTTGCCGCGTCTTCGCCTCGACTTCCTTTCGCTCTTGGCCGCTCTTGCTTGACCAAACGGAACAAGAAGTGCTCCATCTCGTCATATCGGCGCATTTCCGGCTCCAAAATTTGCCCAAATCAACGGCAACCGCACTTGTTTTTTTTGGGCGTGACGGCGCCCCGCTAACGCCACCGCCGGCGCTGTCCGGGCGCCGAGTGATTGATGTCCGGCGAGAGGCGAGCGAGCGGTCTCGCGCCGCAGTCGCGCTTGGTTCCCTGTGACATCCCCTCGCCGGTTTTGGAAGTCCTCAGTCACAGCTCCTCCTGGGCAATTTCACTTCAACGGAGAAACAGACGTTATGTGGCAGCGCCTGGCAGCTGATGGATGCGAGGGTTTGGGGAAAGGGGGGAGGTGGAAGTCGGTGGAGGACGGGGGGGGGCACAGCTGCTTTATGGAACTGGGCCATTTCTTCACATTTCCCCGGGGACGCGGTGACGAGCTGGCCAGAACAGGACGTATTGATCAGTAGCTAAGAGTAGAACAGAGGCGCTCAGAGTATCAAACCCAGAGGGGAGGTGGGGGGGGGGGGCGGACAGAAGAATTGGCACTTCTCCCCTGCGGGTGTGAAGGACTCCGGCGAGGTCTTTCGTCTCCGGTCTGACAGGGCCCCTCGGTGCCTCATTACAGTCAGCCCTGCCCGCCTCCCCACCACCCCCCAACCCCCAAAAACAGACATTTTTAGCTCAACTTTTTTCATGGGGACACTGCGGTCCTCCCCCATATCTCTTAATCAGAACGTGCGGTCAACTGTTCGGCGGGATGAAGTTGTGAGGCCGAGCCTGGGCACAAAGCGCCGCCCTCGCCGCCTCTCCCGTCTGCTTTGTATTTCGTAGCGCGTTAGGAACAAAACAAACCAGGAGCGCGTTTGAATGGTAATCAGCGCCGGTGTGCTAACTGTGGAGGGAGGGGAAAAAAAAACTCATTTCATTTTCAAAGCGGCGGCTCTACAGCACCTTGCTTCGGTAATTGTCACCCTCGGAGAGCTGCCAAGAGGTTGGTTGGTGTGCCAGATTAGCTGTGTGTGTGGTTTGTCTCTCACTTGGGCCCAACTTGTACCCAGCCTCTTGCCCGGGCCAATACTGGCACTGGTTCCTACCATCTGTCCGACAACACCCACCACCACCCCCAACCCCCCACCCACCACCACCACCACCATCTTTCCCATGTACGAAAAAAATTCCTGCACGAAAATGCAACGCCTGACCGGTGTGTGTGTGTGTGTGCGCATGTACTCGACATGTGTACAGGCAGATCAGCCATTACATTATGACCACTGGCAGGTGAAGTGAATGACGCTGACTGTTTGGTTGCCATGGCGCCTGTCAGCGGGCGGGCGGCAAGTGAACATTTGGTCCTCACAATGGACGCGTCAGAGACAGGAAAAAAAAATGGGCGAGTGTGAGGATTTGAGCCGCTTTGACAAGGGAGAAATTCTGATGGCTGGGAGACCGGGTCAGAGCATCTCCAGAACTGAGATGAACACTGTGGGGGGTTCCTGGTCTGCAGGGGTCAGGACCTATCAAAAGTGGTCCAAGGAAGGAAAAGCGGGGAACCGACAGGGTCATAGAGGCCAAGGCTCAATGGCGCAGGTGGGAGAGTGAAGGCTGGCCCATGTGGTCCGATCCAACAGAACCAGCTACTGGAGCTCAGACTGCTGAAACGGTTGCTGCTGGTTCTGCTAGAAAGGAGTCAGAACACACAGTCATGGTGGTTTGTTGTGTGTGGGACCAGTCAGGGTGCCCATGCTGACCCCTGCCCACTGCTGGAAGCACCAACAATGGACACGGGAGTACCAGAACTGGACCATGGAGCAATGGAAGAAGGTGGCCTGGTCTGATGGATCAGGTTCTCTTCTCCATCCCTTGATTGGCCGGGTGTGTGTGTGTTGCTTACCTGGGGACCACATGGTACCAGGATGCACTTTGGGAAGAAGGCGAGCCGGTGGAGGCAGTGCGATGCTTTGGGCAATGTTCTGGATGGATCAAGTCCAATCCATGGAGGCCCCA
>CAAKHG010001278.1:10037-20843 GCA_901007715.1 Dactylopterus volitans
CACCTAAAATGTTTTAGACAGGTTTTGTTGCTCTCTGTAAACTCTGCAATTGGACATGGCTTTTTAGGTTAGGAATTTTCACGGCAGCCATGTCCCATTAGTTTGGACTCATTCTCTCATCTTTGGCCACAGCAGTGGTGCTGCTCTGCACCCCCCCTACTGCTGTAGCTGATATCATTGTTTTCCTGTCTTCCTCTTTCTTGTCAATACAGTTCTAGAACGACTTGTATTTTATGACAAATCCCAGGTAGTCCTCTCGTATAGGCATACAATCAGCCCTTTTCAGACAACTGTCTCAATTTTTTAATTGGTCAGGATCAAATACATACAAAACTAATTTTGTTGCATACCATAAGAGGGGTTTGATATCATTTGCAGATGTTTATGATAACCAGTTATTTGAATCAGGTGTGTTAAAGCAGGGAGACATCTAAACCCTGCAGGGCATTGAATCCCACGGACCTGGACTTAGAAACACTACACTAAAGTAAAATGGTGAACATGCCTGGTAAACATCAGCGTGGTGGGGTCCTTTTACAGAACTGATGGCATGCTGACACACACTCACTTGTCAAGTTATAAATCCAATAAATGCACAATAATGATAATAATAGCAATAATAGAACTTTAGAATTTGCATGAAAGGAGGTTTGGTGTATTGCACAGTGTTTCTTTGATCTAGGAGTCTAATAAATGGTCACTGACTGTATTATCTTGCAGTCCAGTGTGATGAAGTTAACAGCTGAGTTTAAGCATCATTTTTTCCCCCGTCCTTTAGCTTAGTGCCTAGCCATAGCTCAAAGAAACCGCCTTTCAAGTGTCATTGTAGCAAGCATGGGGGTTTTGTCATTATGTTTCCTCTGCCAGTTCTCTATAATGGTGCCAGACATGATTGCTGGGAGCTGTGTGATCTGCATGATTCAGACACTGATCCTATGTCCCTTGCCTGTCTCCTTTTGAGACTGATTCTCATTATATGACATGTCTAACCAGTAAAGCACAGCATATCATTATTGTCTCACATAAAGTGGTGAGCAGGAGTGAAAACACTTTCTTTTCCTTCCCTACCTAATCTAGCCTGGAATACACTTTGGCTTAACTTGTAGAGAAGATATGTCTGCCCATTGGTAAAATCCGCCCCACTGGTACCATGAAATGTTTGATTAATTCACATTTCCTTATCCGTACTGTCATATTTAGATGATAATGCATCCCAAGAGAAGTGCTCACTGCCCCTAATCCCTCCTCGATTGGTGGATTTAAATGTCACCCATCTTTTGTTATAGTGATTGTAATTTAATTGTGGGATAATGGTTTTCTAAACAGGCTGTTGTTTGGCCCCTTCGTGTCAGCATGGAGAGCAGGGTTAAGCCTTTGGATGACAGGTAGAGAGGTTTTCCGTGGGAGGAAAAGCTATTCAGAGACTGTTATAATTATTGCTTCAATAATACGCTAAGTCAGGCCAGACGCAACAAGCCTGAAATCATCCTGACAGGCTGGGAAGAGGAGAGATGAGAATGAAGTAAGAGGAGGGAAGAGCAGAGGAGTGCAGTGCAAGAGAAGTGGGAGGAGAGGTGAGAGGGCGATGATGTGAAAGGATAGAGGGCAAGGACAAGAGACAGAGGACGGGATGTGGGCAGAGAATGTTGTCAATACATGCACAAAACAGTCAAAATCTGCTGATTATCTTGGTGCTCTGCCTAAAATCTGAAGCAAGAAGGCCACGCAAAATTACTTTTTCCGAGAAACGTTATGCTCTGATGACATTTGTGGCTGTCAGAGCCATTGTGATGTTTGATAATCCTGATGAAGAAAGGTGGAATGTGTGTTGCTGCTGGTGGTGGCAGGGGTTCGCTCCCTCCTTCTTGAATGCACTTGACTCTAAAAAAATAGGACAAACCTTGCTGGCATGTGTGCGCTCGTTTGGACTGCAATCAAGATCTTGACAGATTTGCACAGTCATTCCTGCCTTGTACATCTGATATCACACATGCCGACATCACACAAGCACATATTCTCTCAACACCCTACATCATCTCCTCATTCACTATTCCCAGATCTGCTGGTGTGTTTCCACATGGTGCATCAAAGAGGCTGAGACATCAAAGACTTGTGCTGTGGTGCTCTTCTGCTTGGCTCCTCTCAACTCTAATGCAAATGTGCGCCAGGCAATCAGGCAGGCAGGCAGGCAGGCAGGCGCGCATGCGATGTCAGGGTAACAATCGACCCTCCAACCATCCATATTAGTGAAAAAAACTGCTCTTTTGCTGCTGTGCTCTGTTTATCAGTCGCCCTGTTGCTTTCTCTTTCTTAGTATTCGCCATCATTCTTCCTGCATCTCTTCAACTATGCCTCTTGTTTTTTTTTTCCCCCTCACTTGTTCTTTACTGAAATGCAAAAAATCCATTAAGATGCTTGCTGTATTGATCCTCTCTTCTCCTTTGTTTAATTTCTTTTTAGAGGGACAGACAGCAATCTGGTCGGTGCCTCTTTTGTATGGAGGAAAGCTTTCTTGTCATGTGTGGCTAAACACGCCTTTGTATGACTGCTGTATTTAAGCTTCTCCTGTACAACTGTACAAGCCTGCAGCATCTGTCTGGCCCGATGGAAACAATGAATCACCTGCTATTTTCCAGATTTACAGCCCTAACTGATCAAATCTAGCACAAGGCTCGTTGTGCAACATTTGTTAAGACTAAAGGCTTTGTGAGATCAGGGAGGCTTTATGAGATGGCACCAAAATTCTCACCTGATGCAGCACTGTATTGCATAAGTGAGAATAAAAACTGCATGACACTCAGGTAGATGTTTACGCTCTGCTTTAATGCCTGTAAACAAATGCTATATGCCGTCAAGTTTGTAGTATCTTTCGAACACTTTTTGGTTGAAAATATCAATTTTTCAAATGACCTTCAAAAGATATAACACATAGACTTTGGATGAGGAACCTGAAATTTAACTAATTAAAGTGAATTTGAACAGAAACAAAATTGTCCCAGTTGCGGTGCGGTATTATGTTGCTGATGCCGTAGCTTGACAGCTGAGATGTTGAATTTTTTTTCTTTTGCTTACTGACCCATGTACAATGGAATGCAGAGGGAAAATGTTATTCCTCACAGAGACAGAAGCAGAACATCTGCACGAGCTTTGTTGAGTACTTCGACATGTTTCACATAAGGGATGACACAATGACATTCCTGATTCTCAAACCAGAAAAAAACAAAGATAAACAAACATTCATTCATTCATTCATTCATCGTCTTCCACTTACGGGTCGCGGTCGTGCTGGAGCCGATCCCACCTCACAAGGGGCGAGCGGCGGGGTACACCCTGGACGAGTCGCCAGCTCATCGCAGCGCCACATGAAGGACAGACAACCAGGCACACTCGTACGCACACCTACGGGCAATTTAGAGTAGCCAATTAACCTCAGCATGCTTTTGGAGGTAGTAGCCAGAGTACCCGGAGAGAATCCACACAGAGAGCATGCAAACTCCACGTAGAAAGATCCCAGGCCGGGAAGCGAACCTGCGACCTTGCTATGAGGCAACGGTGCTAACCACCGCACCACCTTTTCGATAAACAAACATATTCCATCTATTTACATATATCAAGCCATTATTATGTATGCAGTTTATTTTTCTTAATTGTGACATGAACCTAACTAAATCTGTTCAATTTAACTGCCTCCACTATGTCTACAGAGTATGTTTTCACCTCTGTCTGAAGGTTTGTTTGCACAATTGGGCAAATACTACCTGGCTGCTTTTCAACAAACTTGGTAGAAGGATGTAGCATTGGCCAAAGAAACTCCTGTTCATTTACATCGCTCAGTTCTTGGATCAGCAACATAGGACCTCATGCAATAAAAGTTTGCCTGCAGATTTATGAACTTTTGTGGCATTCATCAGTATTTTCCCATTTGTTCTTAGACAGCACAAAAATTTAGGAGATTCCTGGACCACACTGAATAAGAATGGAATCTGACTTGAGAATTTTGCTGTGAAATATTAATGACAGTGACAATATGACAATGACAAAACATGACCATATACTTCATGAGAACAGGGAATAAAAATATTCTTCCATTCTTCTATTTAACGTGACAATAGACTGGCTGGTTCTAGTTTCTCCATAGCTACTGGCTCATTTTCTATATCATAAAAGCAAGACTTATAGGGAACCATTTTAAACACTAACTCTATCAACAGTCACTTTGCAACATTTACCATACAATCATAAGTTAAAGCAAAAAAGACTAACAAACAAACCTTGTCTATTGCCGCAAATGGTCACTTGGTCTGTCGCTGAAACAGTGGCCTGGCACTTGACAGCAGTTTTTTTTTGCGTTGATCTTTCTCACACATGATTTTTCTTAAAAACGAGCAAAGTCTCGATTTCAGCAGAAGAGAGGTTCATTTTATGTTTGCTTCTCTTTGCTGGTATTTTCTGATCCTTTCGTTTCTTTTTTGTCTTCTGACTGTTGGTGTGTAGTTTGCATGTTGCACTCAAGTGTGCTTCACATATTTGAGTTTGTTGGGGCGTTTCACAGTGCTAATGACCAATTAAGGATCAAACAAAAATCATCAACATATCCACATGGGTAAGAACAGATTTGTGTATGCACTTTTCAGGAATCAAAATTTACATAGGATTTTAATGTTTTCTTCTCATTGCCTTGGATAAGAAACAAAAATGTTTTCCTGAAAAACAGAGATGAAAAGAGATCAGGGAAATACAGAGAAGAGTAAAATGATCTTTGAGTGCACAGAAGAGTTTCCAGCTCTTCTTGTCAGGCTGCTTTTGCCTCAAGGACTCACCACTGCCCCTGAAGCTTATTCTTTACCTTCAATGATGTAGGGAATTGGTAAGAAACTATTAACAGTTTTTTTTTTTTTTTTTTATTTACTCCCTCTCTCATCTGGATTCTTGAACAGCTGCACAATCTCCTACAGATTTAATTTTTTCATAATTTTGCTAAGCCTGTTCTGCCTTTTATATGTCACCTTAACACCGTGTAACCTAAAGCACTGGACTGGTCGTCCACTTTGAAGCACTGTGGGAGGAGCATTCCAGGAATATAACAATCTGTATATGCCTTCAAAAGCTTACCTTCAAGTTCAAATGCTGCTAATACACAAAAGTGCCTTTTGTTGTCACATTACTTTGAGTGCAATAAAGAGGTATGAATGCATTGTATTAAAGGCCACGAGAGACGGGTACCTCTGCATGCAGAAATAGACCTGCGCTATACGGAGCGTTTGAGTCCCAGTCGTAAAGCTGTACTTTACACTGCTTTGAACAGACAACAAAGTGGTCTTTCATTTTCTATTTTTCTTTGTCACTTTCTCTCCTATGACTTTCTGTCATCATGACTTTGTGCTGATGTTAACAGGGGAGACGTGATAGTAATATTTACTGTGAAATTAGTCTTGGAGCACACAAAACCTATTAGGAAGTAGGAGGGCGGGGGGAGGGCTGATGATTGGCATGATGATGGTCCTCTGTTGTGTTGTGCTTTCACTTAATTGTATCACTTGTCAAACAGGTGAATGCCGCGGTCCCACACAAATCAATCCGCCTATTCCTATGAGAGATATTTTCTCTCACATCACCCTTCCCCACTGAGGTCTACATATATCTCTGCCGATTCGGATCTGTGAGTAATTTTTGATTGACACATCAGGGAGACAAGATGGAAGCAACATAATGTCACCTTGTTTGTGTCAATAATATATTGACAGCAGTGAAAGGAACAGCGGGGTGGAAATGTCTGCGTTAAATTTGAAATATCAGTGGGAAATTGGCTGCGTATAAGAGAGGATGTCGTATCATCGAGCTGCATCAGCTGTGGGAGGTAAAAGAATAAGCTTTGTTTCGAGACGGGGAGGGCATGTCTCAACAAAAATCCTTATTATGCTTGGGCAAAGTGCCCCAGATTTGTCTTTGTATGCATCAAAGACTGAGCACCAAGAGACAGATGAAAAACAGGACAATTCAGGAATTGTTCCTGTATAGTGGCGAATCAAGGGATGTCGGACTACTTCCTCTGTGGCAGAGTGCTCTTCATTTTTGCTCCATGTGTTTTTATATCCATGTCTCGTCTGTTGGTTGTTTGTTTGCAAGCAGTTACTGTATGATTTTGCGTACTGTGTGATATTGTATTCACAAGGTCCTCTGTGTCTGCGCTTTGACTTTGAGGCAGGAAATAAAAGGATGAACTGCCTCAGGACAAGTCATTCAGAGCATAGATGAGTGTAGTTCTATTTGGAAATAGAGGAAATTCACAACAGGGGAGGTGGCACAACATGTTAACTCTCAAACTGCTTGCCTACATGTGTGTACATGGTGCAATATGCTTGATATATACTGCTATGCTGACCCATGACTTAAGCTATTTAAACTCTATCACAAGAATAATTGAATATATGGAGTACATTCAGAAATTAAACCTTATAAATGCTTGCAGCATACAGTATAGGTACTGCATCCATGAAATATGCTATGGAAGTGTCCGAATGGATTACATACTTTTTATTCAAGGGTTATATTCGATATAAGCAGTCACAATCATCTACATGCACTACGAAGACCACTAGTGCCCATTCCACTAGTTGGCCTGAGGAGCTGAGCTAATGCTAACTGAGGCAGTCATTGTTAAGCCATCAAACACTAACTTTTATTCTTTGCTGCCGTTATATTTTAGGCTACATCTGCTGCTAACTGATCCAGCCATTGATAATGCCAAAATCAGATAATACTAAAAAAAGAATCAGAATCAGAATACGTTATTGATCCCGAGGGGGAAATTACTTTTGGTACAGATGCTCCATTAAAGAGTATGAGCATGAAGAATAGTACGAGAGGTAGTTAAAAAAATAAAATAGGCACAATTAGAATCATTAATATAGATTATATAACATAAATAAAGAATTATGAATATCATATACAATATAAATAAATAGACACGCAGATTGTAGAAAGTATATGCAATATGCATTATATGTAATGAGATAAGTGCAGTCTGTTGGATCAGTGTCCAGCAGTCAGACGGAGGAGTTATAAAGTTTAAAAAACATTTAAAACATTGCTAAATGGAAGCTCAGCTATTATAGCTTGCTTTGCCGTACCCACCCTGGTGATAATACTGTGCAAATGCTCCACATCTTCAGCAGAGCAGTCGGAGACCAAGAATAATCGCAGGATATTATAATGTATTGTAAATAAACACACAAACACACATAACTCATAACACAAATACATTGACCTCAGAAAATACCTATTAATTTTTCACACACCTACTGCTGATCAAATTAGCAAAAGCTGAACCTAGTTTGAATCAGCAGTGTAGTGATACATACTGTACGATCAAATTTTGCCCTCAAGCTTAGGAATCTGACCCGCTTTCTGTCCTCCATGCAGAGACTATAACATGGCAGGCCACTGGTGGATACAAGCCAATATATGGTAATATACTTGGATTCATCTCTGTCCATGTAGTGAAAAATTAGAAATTATCAGGTTAGAAATAATTCTCATGCATGTTGTAGTTAGATGCTGAAGTTACATATATGTCTGTTGGATGAGAGAGATATGAAAAATAGATGTTTAAGTTAGGAAAAGATTCCAGAATCTTTTAGAATAGAAGTTGAATCTGCTAAATGTAGAATGTAGCCTAAGAGAAGTTATCAGTAAGGCAGTGACAGAGACTGTGTTAACTGGTCCATTTCCAATAAATCATTGTGTTTTCTGGACCAGAGAGTCAAAGCCCAAAATTGTGTTTTACCCAATTTCCAGTTTATATTGGCAAAATACAGAAATGGCCTACATTGAAAGGCAATTGTTTGTAAAGTATACAACACTTCTGTGCACGAGGTGCACATTTATGTCATTTTTCAGGCACAAAATAAACTTCAGGTGTTATAAATTTTTACATAAATTGGTAAAGGACCTTTTTAGTAAACAAAACTCAAATTAGAATTAAACAATTGAAGAGGTGTTGTAAATTCTTATATAAATCAGTTAATTAATAAATTGGCTATTTAGTAAACAATACTCTGAATTAAAATTAAAAGATTAAACTGGCTCACTGTACTAATAATCTCTTAATATGGAATCAAGGCTGTCATGTAATGGACAATAATCAGCGCAAACCTATAGTATATTCTGCTATAACAGAAGCTTATGCAACTAATCTATGGTCTAGTGGGGATGGAGGAAAGCTGCACGTAAACAAATTGCCCACTGTAATAATCTGTTAATGTACTGTTGGCTCTCTGCCATCTACAGTATAAAGCATCATGATTTACGTAGATATTAGTGAGCCAGAGATGGTGTCTGCAATGATGTATTCTAACACACTGTGCAGGTTTTAATCAGTGATGTTGATTAGCACAATCACTAAGTTTGACATGTCTGTTAGATGCCAATATTGACAACTTTTCCTCTGCTTTACATTGATTTCTGCACTTTTTGAAAAAAAATGAAACATCAGCATGCATCTCTCTCAAGTCATCTTCACTCTGCACTACTGTCACTGCACTTGAAAACTCAGTGTGTGTAGAAGTGCGTGCATGTGTGCATGAGTGCTACAGTCTTACTGCCATTGCTGATGACTTTGGACATGCAGTGTTCCAAACTGTCAGAGTATTCAACCTGTAGTTGCCTAGGAGACATATTTGCGTGCGTGCGTGTGTGTGTGTGTGTGTGTGTGTGTGCGCGCTTGCAGTCGTGTGTGTCTGTGCTTGCAGTCGTGTGTGCCCATCCATATGAGTGCCAATCTGCGGTAATACTGTTACAGCTAATTCCATGGAGCCTTCGCTCAGACCTTCCAGGGGCAGGACTGTCTTGATGATATTATCAGTCAGCTTCCCCCTTCAGGTAAATGTTATCAGCTCTAATGCTGTGCTGAAGGAATGATAACATAGTGTTGCAGCTAGCAGAAATAACAAGCCAGCATCCAATCTGCATATCAAAGCTAAATTCCTCTGCCATCTGTGTGTGTGTGTGCATGTGTGCGTGTGCATGTGGGTGTGTATTGCGTGAGCAACCGCCAGAGCCGCACACACAAGCATACATTTCAGAATGCGTGCAGTGCTGCCCTTTCTCGGCAGTGACAAGTTGTTCCTGGTCACCACAATCTCGGTTCATCCCTGATAAACTCAGTCGTTGTTTCCTAGAAATAATAAAAAGAAGCTTAAATATGTGGCCAAAAACATTTCAAAAACCTGATCCAACTATCTATTTCTGTGGGAAGGCGAGCTTTAATACCATCTGTCATCTTGTCGCTTTGCTTTGGAGGAGCTGTCACTCAAAGACAGACTTTTCTCTCTGTCTGGACACAGTGCACCTCACCAGCTGATATGACAATTGCAGCAGACATTGATTCATCTGGCCTGGACCCGGCACGCTTCGGTGCTGTCCTGTTGAGGACCAGATGCTGAAAGCAGAGACACAGAGGGATATGTATGATAGGAAATGGGGCTTTTATGCCTTCCCAAAGTCAATGAACAAAGGGAGATGTCATGTTTCCTATTTGCTATCACATACTTCACAGAAAACAACAGATTTTTATTTAATTATATATTCAAGAGTTCATCTTAATTCCTCAATATTGGGATGGTGGTTTCTTTATTTTCAGTGCTGTTATCACACCTAAAGCTACTCTCCGATCCGTGTGAGCTTCCTAACATTTTTGCATTTTGTTCATTTAGACCAACCCTGCCTAATTACAAGCAAAACTGGTCTCATAAACAACCGTGACACTGATTCTCAATTTGTTTGCTTCTTTGTTGGGCCAGATTCTGGTAACTTGTCATTTTAGGAAGTTAGAGATTTTGGCAACAGGGTGAATCCAAATAAATCCAGCCCCATTTTTTTTTCTTTCCTTTCTTTACACTTCCTTCAACTGACTCACGCAAATAACTGAGCTGAGCATCTGCCCTTTTTGCAGTTTGTTTGCTCAACTTTTCAAACAAATGGAGCTGCTGGCATTTGGATGTCAACATCCTCCTTCAAACCTTACATTTTTGGTATTATTGGCTTCCCGTTAATCCAGACACATTTTCATTTACAAGAAACAGCACCGTAGTTCATGCGAAAAGAGGCACTTCCACCTTTCCTGCTTTGGCAGTGTTCTGGCCAGATAAACTTAATCATTCTCCCAGAGTGTGAAGAAACTGTTTTGAACCTGGTTGAGGTCAAATTAATTAGATGGAGATTAGATTGATTTAGCTGTTTGTCACTGGAGCAAGCATCTTAAAGAAGTGAACCAAATGACTACAATCATGAGTATTTTTGTTGTTGGTACAGGTCTCTCAGTATAGACAAGATATAGTTGGATGACGTTATGTTGTGTCAGATCATGAGTCAGTGTCTTCAAAGCTAAAAAAAACATGAATCTGACATGTTTCCTCATGTTATTTTAATTTATTCTAATGGGGCAGCCACAAGTGACATTAACTTACATAACGTTATTTTGCAACCCTACCATCAGATGAGTCCACCTCCCATACAAATAATAGCACTCAACCGATTCATCAATTGTATGGGCATATCACAGACATATTGATATTGGCATATACTGTAGGTTTGCTGATATTAACTTTTTTCACAATCAAAATGCAAAGAAAACAATACTAGGGCTAATTTTGAAATGACTAGATACTTAATAGTTAAGAGTGCTGGTGTTAATGTTTTGTATTTATTTCATTTAATTGCCAGCAACTGATAGTGAACAGAATACTGATTATTTTCTCAGTGTTACTTAATAGAATTAGTTGACAATAAAAAAATTTCATTGTTGCA